>NQII01004327.1:81742-97707 GCA_002778355.1 Clitarchus hookeri | reverse complement strand
AGCTCCACGTGTCTGGAGATTTTCCATGCCACGTGCCTATTCGAAGGCGACAGCAAAGTGCGCTAAAGGTTGAAGGGGGTGGGGTAAGGGGGTGAGGGACGTGAGCCAAAGGCGTGCTATAATCCTCAAAACTGTCACGCGACAAATCTGAATGAAAATCGATGGTACAGTAGCAAGAGTTAATATTGTCCTACATTACAATGCCGGCTATCCATGAAATCAAGCCTACGAAATGCAAAGCACAGTCGAGTGGAGAAAATTAGTTACATTATGTACATATTTAATGATCACATACGTGAGCCTGCCGTTGAAAATGATCGGACCTATTAAAGTAACGCATGGCAAGTCAGGCCTTTTTAATTGAATTTTAGAGGTAATTTTTATCGCAAATAATATTAAGCTTTTAATAGTTTCAGTTTAGTCTCTCCTAGTCTAGTAATCACAGACTTTTTGTTTCCCAGTAAATTAATTCTGAATTCTTTAGTAGGAAACCAAAATAAATTCTGCTATTGAAGGCACTGGGTTTTGAAATCAAACAAGATAATCTGGTGGTATAGTATCTCCACTTAATATCTTACTTGCGCAAATTCATCTCAACTGAGTAAGGACTCCAGCAGTAACCACTGACAATGTCGGGAGAACGTCAAAATTATACTTGCACCTATGTCGGCCCACCAAGATCTTACCTGAGTTTGCCAACATTGGTCATCTGTTGGCAAGATGCGTATTACACACGTAATCCCAACCAAAAATCTACATTCCCCCAAAGTTAGTTAGAGGGTTTTTTGTTATTGTTTTTCCTTACAATATTGGCGCGCTCTGTTGCCAGATAGCGACTGATTAGCCACAGCCAAAAAAATTACTCTGTTGGAAGGATATGTGCAAACATACAAAAACACTATAACAGAAATTCTCACATTATAGAGTAGTGTCTAATATAACCCAAGCAGCATTTTTTTTGTTGGGCTATCGTACTCTCAACATTTCCTCCAAGGTTGAGCCAACGTTGAAAAAATTACGTTGGTCTGACATTAAAATTACACTCGGACCTACGTTGGCCCAACGTTATGTTTTCAGTTGGAAGCAAACCAAAATAAAACATGCTTTCAACGAAACAACAATATTAAATTTTCTACATTGGCCCAACGTTGTTATTTCATTTGGATGCCAACCGAAATATAACGTTTTTCCAACCAAACACCAACATTTTATTTCTTACTACTTTTCACAACTATTTNTGGATGCCAACCGAAATATAACGTTTTTCCAACCAAACACCAACATTTTATTTCTTACTACTTTTCACAACTATTTATAGTTTCGGAATTATTGTCTTTAATAAACGATGCCAAATGATAATCATAATTTATCCCTTAGTAGCAAAATTTGGTTGAGCAGACATTGGCCTAACGTTTGGATCTACCGTAGGGCCAATTTTGGCATANATCCCTTAGTAGCAAAATTTGGTTGAGCAGACATTGGCCTAACGTTTGGATCTACCGTAGGGCCAATTTTGGCATATTACGTTGGACCAACGCCGAAATGTCCCTCGGAATTACGTTGGCCCAACATGACTTTTATGTTGGTTGCCTACTGAAATACAACTTTGGCCCAACGTAATTTTATGGAGGTGTGCAAACTGTTAAGAGTAGTAATTTTTCTCTTTCGGAAAAGCAATCACACTCTAATTTACCCACATTTGGCCATGTTATGCTACGATGTGATATTGTATACCTAATGGCTACCAAGGAACAACGTTCTGGCCACGTTGGTTAGCAATGTTTTAAATGAATTTTACTCATTAACAAAACAATTAAAATTATGTGTTAAAATACTGCTATTTTCATCACGTCCCAGTTTGCATCATGACCTAATAATTCCAGTGATAGATATCGGATTCGAACTCGCGCCCTTTGAATCATCAACCCGACGTATTATACGCTAGACTACTGTAACTTATTGTCGTTTGTGAAGAAATATGTACATATATTAATTTTTTAGTTCTACATATTGTGTTATATTATGTATGTATTAAGTCAGATGTTACTACTCTGAAACTACTAATCACGAATGGATAACCAAAGACAGCCAGTTAGTTTTTAAAGAGTTTCTGTGATAAAACAACCTGAACCATTACGCAAATTAAAGTAGTTATGTGAGTTTTTTAGATAAAATAATAATATCCTACTATCGCAAAACGTCTCGAATGCAATGTTTTCCCAACGTAACAAAAATAACCAGTCGCCAACTCTTATGTTCACAACATTTTCTAAACACATGAGGAACAGAAGACAGTTTAATGAACGTTTACATTTGGTAATACTTTGTATGTTGTAAAAATTAATATGTTTTTTTTTTCATTTGAAACGATTATTTTCTATTGGTGTTTGTATACAGTACATACCAAATTCCGACGGTATGTTATCCGACAAGTATACAAAACATAAACAATGAAGCTTGTATTAAATAAGACATGGTATGTGTGTTAAAACATTGCCTTTAAACAATCGTACNTGAAGCTTGTATTAAATAAGACATGGTATGTGTGTTAAAACATTGCCTTTAAACAATCGTACGAAAATATAGTGTTATTTCATCAGGTATATAGCAATTCCCTTTGTTGGCATAATGTTGGTCACACAATAATGGCCCAACAGAGATTTACATGCCAAATGACTACAGTATGTTTTCCGACAATTAACCAACACATTACCAACGAAGTCACTTTTCAGTAAGAAAATATTTGTGTGCATTAAAACAATTATAAAAAAACATTGCGATATTTCATTCGAAATATGGCAAATATATATGTTGGCATATTGTTGAATACACAATGTTGGCCCAACATGTATTAAAATACTAAATACCAACAGCGTGGTTTCCAAGTAACCAACACATCGCCAACGATGTAAATTTGTAAATAAAACATGGTTTGTGTGTTAAAAATATACATTTTAATCAAAAATTCAAAATTGTGGTTTTATTTCATCAGGAATATGGTAATTATCATTGTTTGCATAATGTTTGTCACACAATGTTGGCCCAACGTAACAATTTTACCGATTGCCAACTGTTTTTTTCCCAACATTAACATGAAATATAACCCAATGATCATATTTTGAAGAGAAATATCTCAGGTGATGAAGTACCTTCATATTCTACAAAATACAAGAAAGTGGCACTGTTTTCATTCAAAGAGGTTGTTCTGTAGTTTTACATAAAAAGTTGGTTGCCCAACATTGGCACAACAGAAAATTCCGCACATATTACCAACACTATGAAATTTTCTTATTCAGTTGCATCATTGTCTGGAGTGTGCTAAGTATTCTCGGAACATTTTCGTGGTAGGAAACATTTGTTAGTATTTTCCGTTGAGCCAACGTTGTATTAATGTGTGCTCCAATCCAACATATAGCCAACCTTTCTAACAAAGTTCTAATGTAGGTTGGTACTGGGAATATCAGATTGGGTTTTGGTTGGAAAACAATGTTGGCCGAACGCACACGCATTTACAAAACACCAACCGTTGTCTTTCACACGTTCATCCAACGTTTCACCAACACATTGAAAATACAATATTATCTATTTTAAATTTGTTCTTAATTTTTTTTTAATGTATTTTATTGTATGTTTTAACAAAATTTCCAGTAAATATATTGGGTTGGATTTGGTTCGAAAACAACGTTGGCCCAAAGTCAAATTTATGTGGTATTCCTACACAACATTTCCCAACCAATTTGCTACATCGGCCCTACATATGTTACTACTGGGGACTTGCACAATTTTCCAGCTTTTTCTGATTTAGTGGCATCATTTCCTTGGGAGTGCTAAGTTACCTCACAAAATATGCGTGGTAGTAACTTGTTGGCATAATATTCATTACAGAATGTTGATTCAACATAAAATATCATACCAAACCCGAACCGTTGAGTTTCCAACTTTGAAACAACATGTAACCAACTAAACATATATCATAGAAAAATTATCTCGTATCTTGAAAAATAGTTATATTATTTAACGCAAAGGAAAGGGGCACTGTTATCATTAAGAAATATTTTTTTCCATAATTTGGCACTATATGTTGGTTAAACAACATTAGCCGAACAGAAGAAAACATACCATTTACCAACAATTTACCAACCATTTTCAAGTTTAAAATAATTTCATTTGCAGTATGTTCTGGCTTTTTCGGATTTAATGAAATCATTTTCTTCGGAATTCTAAGTAATCCCACAAAATGTCTATGGTAGAAATTTTTCGTTGGCATATTACGTTGGGCCAACGATGTTTCAACATTCGTGTTCCAGCTTCGTCCAAGTCAAATTGCTCGTGATTTGGTGCTAAAGTCGTGACACCTGTACACAAATCTGCTGCCTGATAGGTAGCATATGCAATCTGTAAGATTCCGTACCTGATCGTATCAATACATCTAGACGGGCACGAGGCAGTTTGACGAGTAACAAAAGTAGACTTTTGTGTCGCAGATTACAGAAACACTTTTTAATGAAAATATATGTTTGTATTTGGTACATTAATAAATTCTAAACACATTGACACAAATCTACATGTATTTTGAAACGGAAATAAAAAAAACCTAGAGACTGCAATCCAGGATAATATTTTTCTTAACTTTTTTAGGGAGTAAATAGTGAGTGAAGAGATTTGGGCGGGTCTTAACAGCAAGGTCTTGAGAGCCGATGAGGGTGATTGAGGTGAGCATGGAACAGTGCTTGAATGCAAATGCGGGGGAAACGGGATATGCCCGAGAAAACCTGGCTACCAGCGACATCGTCCGGCACGATTCTCACGTGCGAAAATCTGGGAGTGACCCGACCGGGGATTGAACCCGGTTCCTCTTGGAGGGAGGAGAGCAGGAACTTTGCGATTTGCCAGGAAAATATATCAATGCCGACCTATTTCTTACCTCGTAAATCTACACATATTAGCGCGGTGTAAGATATCGCGCTAAATGATCACTCCGTCAAGATATTTGCTCACAAAGTATGCAGAAATAGTTATTTTGTATTGTCTTTTCTTGATTTCTTTATATGCTTTTCCATAGACTTAAGAAGATTTTATTAACTTGATCAGAGTTTATTTGTACACCACGTTCTCTCAATAACTTATTTCTTTCACTTCAATGTTTAAAAAATATATTTCTTTTGTATGTAAATGTTGCTCTTTGTTGCAAACATGCGGCAATAAAAGTATTAGAGTTTTTCAAAGATTCGTCAATCGTGTGTGTGTGTGTGTGGGTGTGTGTGTGTCTAAACTAAAATTTCACTCACTAAAGATAATTTATGTTTTTACATGTTGAAACAAATTAACTAAGTAAACATTGTGTCATGATCTAACGTACACTTCCTGTTAGTTAAGAAAGAATGAATAAATCATAGTGTGTAATCTACGCAAGCGCTTCATTTTCGCCCCACACATACGTATGTACACCTGACGCACGTATTCATTAATATACGAGAGTTAAAATCTTCGTTCTCGTCCGTTGCGCACTGAACCAGCTGCTGGGAAATTTGCTGTGTGCAACGTTCTCATTTCGGGAGACGTGTCTGGCGACACTGTCGCTGACAACAAAGCCTGTCGAACTGCCGCAGTGGAAGTCCCTGGCCTAACGAGAACGCACTCCCGTTACGTTTCCTGCTGATCGGCTTCCAATTTGCTATTTCTCCCCTCTCCACGGCAAAGCCTCGTCTTTGAGGGCTTCGCCGCGCCCGCAGAGGCTCTGGAGAATGGGAAGCGGGAGTGGTGTGCCAGCAGAAATTGACTGCGTTGATGGCCCGGGGGAGGGGGTGGGGGCTTATTTTCTCGCCAGAGTTGTAGTATCCTACTGCATTATCGCGGCCCTACAAAGGCGCGCCGACAGGCGATCTTGTCGGTCCAACTGTGTCGCCGGCTAACATCCCCAACAGAAGTGATCGGATCCTCCAGGTGTCCGAAAGGCGAGAGGCGAGAGGGTGCAACTTGCTGGTCGACCTGTACTCACTACGTACACTCGCAAGCAAAAATATGCACTCAGACCACAGTCTCGTATTCGTGATGCTTGTAAAAGAAACACGTTCCTTTCTATTTTTGACTGAAAGCAACCACGATCAACATTCAAACGTTATCATATTATTCGCACGACCCTACAATATTCGTTGCGGTATCACATTTCAAATGGAAAGCTATTATCTGGCTCGCTGCTGCGAATACAACTTATGCTCTGCTATTCTGAAAGTAGGTGGGAAGAGGGAGATTAATACAAAGTACTGAATCACAAGTCTGACGTCAAAGTTAAATAAAATTTTTGTTTTAGTATTCCAGCATTTTAATTTGAATCGCCATTTACTCTTTTCTTTTAATGTATGACTTCTTATATTAACACCGAGTCACTCAATGCAATGCCACAAAATGTAAAACATNCTGACGTCAAAGTTAAATAAAATTTTTGTTTTAGTATTCCAGCATTTTAATTTGAATCGCCATTTACTCTTTTCTTTAATGTATGACTTCTTATATTAACACCGAGTCACTCAATGCAATGCCACAAAATGTAAAACATATATATATATATATATTGATTTAAAACTATACGATGCCTCATTTTACTGTTTTATTTTTTAGTAAGATGCTGTTAGTGCGGTAATATTTATGGGTTCGGTTGCATTTTATGTTTACTAGTGTAATTTCTTCTTCTCGCATTGAGTGCCTTACCATACCCATACGTAGACGATGGAACATATACGTCTTTTAGAAGACGATGTGCGATTATTAGAAACTTAAATTTTACTTGTTTGACAGGTATAATATTAATGTTTATAACGTACAAATAAAACCTCGTAAATAAATTTCATTTGCAACCAATTTTAAAATAAACATTTGGGAAATGTTAGAACGTTTAACAACTTTTCACTAATTTGCTTTCGTCATTACTGCTTCCAATTACCGTTAAACCTGAAACACAAGCTGTTACGTGCAGAATTTTTTTAAATTATTATATTGATAATCGGTTAATTAATCGTCATCCAGGTCAGGTTTCCTGAGAAATGTGGACAAAGGCGATCATGGAAAAAAATTGGCAAACTATGAATGTGCTGACAGGCCAGGGGCAGCACTTGTTGACTTGAAAACTAGCAGCACATGTAACTATAGGACTAGTAGGTTCCTGAACGCTGGAAATTTCATGGGTAGCAATGGTGATGGAAACGGGAAGAAAATTTAAGGAACGCCACAGTCCTCCACGGACAACTACAATAACGTTGCCAGATGTAAAAATTCAGATTCGGCTTTGCCAGAGATGAAATACACTGCAATAAAATATAGCATCGCTCAGAAAGAACTATCCTTACAGAGCACCGTCACGCAAAATGCTTCAACTAATGTAACTTCCGCTGTGTTTGACTGCATAGAAAATGCCACCAATGAAATGTTAACACATCTATAAATCCGGGGGGTTTATTCTTAGTTTCTTAAGGCACAGCTGCCGATCGTGAAATAACTATTTTCGTCGTATTTCCGGTATTTGGTATTCTACGTTAAAGATGACTTCACGATTCCCGTGAGGAAATGATCGAGAGCATTCGACAGCTAATGTGTTGTCGAAAGCTGCGTTCCCGATCGGGAAGGATAATTTCAACTTTGCAAGTGAAAAGTATGGTAGTTGTATTTATTGCAAGCATGCATAAACCTAATGCGTTCGTCCTTCGTAAACGTATAGCATAACATATAAAGGGTTGCAATACACGTGGAAGAATATTATGTGCATCTAATTCTGAACACATGCTTGGAAGTATTAATGTTGTGTTACTGCAAATGTAGAAATGGCCGAGTGGTTATGTCGTTTGGTTGTCAGTACTTAAAGAAATGTGTTTTGGGAAACTTTTTTTTAATTCTCATAATAATATAGAAAACACTTTTATTCCCACATTCAATAATAAAACTAATTAAATAAGCTGTTTCCATCATGTCATGAATAAATATGAAAGCTACGAAGCCCTTTACTTCAATAGTTGTAACGGGAATCCGTGCGTTCCTACAGTACAAAATTAAACACTTTTGACTATGTAAGAGTTGTTATTTAGCCCTAACGTAATTCTCTATACAAACTTTATAGTTGTATTTATTACAATGACATTTGACGTACTCTCTTCTAAACATTTCTTTACGTACATCACAGTGCTATTTATTACAATGGACTGTTATATGGCACTACTAAGTAACGAATTATCTCATATTTTAACAGTCGTTTTTATACGTCAAACAGTATGTTTCTTTAAAACGAGTAAGGTTTTTCAACTGCCAAGGTGTGTATACAACACATTAACTATTCACGGTGTCATCATTTTCCTTCACCAATAGTCTAACCATATGATGAGATAGTAACCATGTGGAGAAATGTCACTCTTAATATCCCGCGATACGCTTTGGTAAATGGAATGGTAGGTGTTTTATATTTGAAAATGTATATATAATAAATATAGGCAAGTGCACTTTTGTACATTAACTAACCCCTTAAAATTCACAGTTTGTAAGAATAGCTTTACTTTCGTCATTTGCTGTTACAGGCTCAGCGTGTGTGTGCATTTGTCACGTTGCCTGCCTGAACACACGGGAGGGACGGGGAGAGAGTTTTGGTGAGGCGGTCGATAAAACCCGAGCATTGCCGAAGGAGTTAGGACGCGAAACGATAGTGCACATAGCATACCTATTTGGGCATATTTTGCTCCCGATCGGCAGGAGCGTTGACTGTCGAGATCGACATCGAGACCTGCCGATAGACAACCCGAGAACCTTAGAATAAACCCCCTGGTGGCGTTAACGGTCGTTGGACAAAGCTACGTGCATCACAATCCGTGAGTGAAAGGAGTAAATGTCATAAGAATCGATCAAGAATCGGAACCGTATTATACACAGCTATGAACACATTACAGACATTGAGAGAGGGCGAACAGTTGGATTACGTAAGGGAGGGTCATCATTCCGTAGTGTTGCGGAATGCGACCGAACTTTGCGAAGGTATAGACAGCAGTGGTAGCTTAAAAGAACTCAAACGCGCCGGAAAATCTCTGGTATATATCCAGACTAACAACCAGAAGAGAGGAAAGTTTCATCGCCCGACATGTGCGAACTCATCCGAACGTGTTTCTTTCCACCATCCAAAGACGTGCAGCAGGATCACTAGTGGACCTTCCTTCCAGTCACGAACTTACAAAAGACTTGCATGCTCGATGTTCCTTACGTCGTCGTCCACTGCCACCTCGACAACGGTGACCTCGTATGTCGTTTTTTCGTTGTCGGGCGGCACGAACAGCTGAGGAAAGGCGAAACATGTACCTTAGTGACGAGTCCACGGACATAACACTACTCGGGGTTTGAAGGGGCTGGGGGGGGGGGTTCTAGGGAGCACACAACTCTGGAATTTATTGTTGACCGACACATCGCCAGAATTGGTGGCGTTGTGGTGTCGCGTTTTGTGTTGGGAGAAATCGTCTATGATTCTTGGTCTTCGGTGGTCAGGGAAAAGCTAACATCGCAATAGTACGCTCCAAGAGATTCTGTAGTTTCGCGTGCGTCCCTTGGTGTCTTGGCTCCACTGGTAATTTACCAGCAGAATAACACCGGCCCGCATTCAGCACGTTGCTTTTACAATGCCTTCGTGCTGTCAATGATATCTTGTATCCAGCTTGGTTTCCAAATTTGTCGCCATTAGTGAATGTATGTAACTAGCTGCTACGGAAGCTTAAGCCATGAACCGCTCTAAAGAATCTAAAGGGGAAGTGGCGTTAATTATGAGACCATCACGCATAGAACAACACTAGCTGTATCTATAACTTAATGTCAGGCCGTATTATGTGTTCGCACTAAAGGCTGTGCCACAATTCACCAAACGGTATGTACAGTTTTGACCTTAATAAGCGGCCTCTTTTGTCGCGGCGTTGTAGTCAAATATTTATATAATCGTTTCCATTTCCTGTGCCGAGTTTCGTTAAATTTCGACGTCTCCTTAATGCGTTGTTTGTGATACTTAAAGTGCAAGCTCCTTGGGTTCGCCTGAATTATAACAAACATGGCCGTGTTAAACGTCTTGCGCGCTAATTGCACGGACACCGGCTCTATCTCTTTGACGGTTTACAAGATCTAAAACTCGCTAATTGGATACTCTTAAGAAGTTCAAAGAGAAGTGTTAACATATCAATTATCTGATAGGGTTGTTACTGCAGCAGCAATCAAGCTTCTCTGCCAGAAGTAGAATATTATGTTGCGGAAGTAGTCCAAATATTACTGAAGGTGTTATTTTGAATGACTTTTCTTCTCCGAAGAAAACAATTGTGAGCAAACTTAAAAATACAGTCGCAGGCAGGATCAAAGTAGTAAGCTCTGCTGTCATTACCTTCTAGGTTAACAGCATTCAAATGCTACCAGCAACTCATATCTGATTGCTGTTTCTCTTANCTCTGCTGTCATTACCTTCTAGGTTAACAGCATTCAAATGCTACCAGCAACTCATATCTGATTGCTGTTTCTCTTATAATTCCTATGCATTGTGTGTGGACATATTCGGTTACAGCAACCACGTGTTTTCTCAGCAAGCCTCGACTGCAGTGTCTGCGTTTCTTTTGTCTGTAGGCAGATTTTACTTTTTTAAAACAATATACTTTATCTTTGAATTTACTATTTACCTTCTCATAAAATAAAACAATTGCTCGTTAGCCTTTATTTTTAATGTATAACATTGATTTCGATTCTAACCGTTGCCGAATTGGTTGCTAGCCTGTATAAAAGTAAAGCCTTCATTTGGACTCGATCATTTCCTTGTAAATGGTGTACAAAGCACTTGTGACAAAACAGACTCAATCATATTTTGAGGGTTTTAGTTGATTTCGTAATTTTTCGTTCGTTCATTGCTAAATACATCGCATTCTCCAGATGATAAGGTTATTGAAGAATCGATTTAGTGAAACATTTGTTTTGCTGATCACATTTTGGACTGCTGGTAAGCCTTGCAGTAATAATTTTTCTAATTGGCAAAATTCACTAGCTGTCCGTAATACTTTNTTTCTAATTGGCAAAATTCACTAGCTGTCCGTAATACTTTAAAACCAACAATTTTCATAATTGCCCTTTATAATATTTACCAGTTCTTTGAATGATTTCATTTTTAAAATACACTGCAAATATTCTAATGTAAATCCATAAAAGAACATCAAATTAAAATTGCTGGCTTTTGTCAGCCATTTTGGGAAAAATCGCTATTGAAAGAAAATTCTTCTTGATCAAAGTATGTTAGTAATTCGTTTGCCCTTGTGGTTTTACAAATTTAGTAGATACTAACAAAGTCTTCTGTCACAGGACTGCGAGTCAAGAGGCGCTTTTAAGCGATCGATAAGCTTACTGCCTAAGTGATTCTTAATTTAGAAAGTCGTCTCACGAGAGCTATTTTTGATAGTTGTTCGCTGTTTACTTAGGAAACGCCAAAATTTGGATGCAGCATGCGTGTATGTGTGTATATATATACACGTACGACTGGGAAAAATTACATCAGAACTCAGCATATGCATTGAGGGCTAAAGTGTTCCATCAGTTCCATCACCTGGCATCACAGTTCTCGGATGAGGTTTCAAATTTCCGAAGGAAGTCAAATGCACATCCAATTATATTCTAGATAAATATTTATAAAACAGTAGCAACTTGGTTTCACGAATACGGCACTGTTGCAGTATTTTAATATCTGCCGAACCTTAAGCCTGTGTTTCTGGTTTATGTCAGCAAACAATGAAGTACAATTATCGTGCGTGTCACTTAAATTGTTTTAAACCAACTTTGAATGTCTAGTTGTAGTGCCTGAAGACCTAGTTGACAATGCAAGCGTTTCCACCTATAAAAGAACGACATTATATAAAAAACAATGAGCATCTCATTTCCGTACCCTAGAGAATGTGTTCCGTCTTCAACTGTCACGTAAAATAAAGGTAGTCTGTCCACCGATTTCACAAAATCCAGTGACCAAAATAAGATCAGAGAGATGTAGAATACCTCAAATTTTAAGTTTATTTTAGAGATTTGGGTGGATCTTAACAACGAGGTCTTGAGAGCTTATGAAGATGAAACTAATTGAGTATGTAGCAACACTGAAATGCAAGGGTGGGGGAAATAGAAGATCCCCGAGAAAAGCCGCCAACTAGTGGCATTGTCCGCCACGATTTTCATATTGAAAAAAAATACTTTATGGCTGCCACTAAATGTTTTGTTCGTTTACACACAACCAAATAATTTTGCGGTGAGCACAAAATATTTTGTAGCCACCATAAAATTAACTTCTAGAAACTTAGTGGTCACACACGAAAAATGTTGTGTTCACCACAAAATAATTTGGCTGTTTGTATACCAACTAAACATTTTATAGCAGCCACAAAGTATTTTTTTCAGCGCACTTGCGAAAATTTGGAAGTGGTGTGGCTTGAGCCTGGTTCACCTTGTTTGGAGGCGAGCAGTCTAACCACTCAGCCATCTTGGCCCCTCTCACACATTAAGTTATAAAACTGCTAAGAGCTTAATCAAGAATTTACTTCATATTTCCTAACTTTCACCCTTCCACCAGCACTGACAGCTCTTGCCAATCAAATATCAAACTAAAAGTTATCTACAGGGAAATATTGACAAAAAAATAACAGATTACACGTTCGAAAAATGTAAATTTAGATATACTTTTAATGGGATGTAACTANAAATATTGACAAAAAAATAACAGATTACACGTTCGAAAAATGTAAATTTAGATATACTTTTAATGGGATGTAACTAATATACCAACCCCACAAACGCTACATATTAAACGTCCAATTTACGAAGTGGCAATGTACCAGTTTGAAATTGGGTAACTTCACGTAGAGGCAGAGAGAGATAATTTCGTGCTGGTAATCAAAGAAATTGTGGTTTCACCATTTATAACATAAAATGTCAATTTATTTAACACCTATGGGCATAGTATATAATATCTGCATTAACCACTAAAAGATACCTACAGGTACAAGCGTAATTCCGTGGGGCAATAGGGGGGGGGNCTGAAAAATATTTTGGAAATTGGTATGTAACGAGTCACAAGCGTAATTAGGGGGTGGCAAGGGGTGGCAGTTGCCACCCCAGAATTGTCCAACCCAGTATTTTTCCACCCCAAAGTTTTGAAGTAGACACTTCCAAATTTATTGATGACTTTTATGCAAGCCAAAAGAGAAGACTTTATTTTGTATAAAAATAACTTTTAATGACATTGAGTAAAATGTAAATAAAGCTTTGTTTTTTTGTATGATATTGCTAGTTTTTTCTTTCATGATAAAAAAAACAGGCTGAGCACTTGAACAATTAAAAATAGGCCTGCTATTGAGTTGTGTGTGAACGATATTTACTTTGCAATTGGTTTGGTTACTAATTCAAGTAATTAACAATGAATGTTTTAGGGTTAACAGAGAATGTTAGCAATTATTTTGTGGTGAAAATAGTGTGAAAAGGCTTAAGAAACGAACAATTTAACCCCCCTTCCCCCTTATATACCACCCTCCCCAGTAGGCTTTGCCACCCAAGTTTAAAAGCTGAAATGACACTACTGCCTACAGGGAAATATTGACAAAAAATAACAGATTACACGTTCGAAAAATGTAAATTTAGATATAATTTTAATGGGATGTAACTAGTATACCAACCCCACAAACGCTACATATTATCCGACCAATTTTAGAAGTGGCAATGTGCCAGCTCGAAATTGTGTAACTTCACTTAGAGAGAGAGATAATTTCGTGCAGGTAATTAAAGAAATTGTGTTTTCACCATTTAAAACATAAAATGTCAAGTTAGTTAACACCTACGGACACAGTATATAAGATCTGTATTAACAACTTAGTATAGCAATGTAGAATCTGTGCATGGTGACAAGTATAATACTTACTAGCCATATGTGAAGTTAAGGATTTCCAATACAATGACAGTTTTTGGACTGCGTAATTGTTACAGTAGCTAACGTGATGGAGAACGTACAATTTGAAGTGTTAGGAGTACTACGAATATTTATCTTACGTTTCAATGTTTCTGTGGCTGCCCGTTAAAATTAATTTTTCCTCATTTATAAATCGTGGGACCATATTGGATGCCAGCTTTCACTTCTTGGAAGTGTTCATGGAGCATAATTTGCAACAACTTCAGGCCTATCCAAATATGTAACAGAAGAACCTACGGTGATTCCATGGCCGATCGTATAAACGCATGTCTGCAGGTATGAAACATTTCAACGAGTTACTGGTGGCGCATTTACTTATTATTTGCAGGCGGACGTAAAATTGTCCTTGACGGAGTGATATTTTATTCACTTTTTTATTTGGTAGGTACGATCCTTAAAGTAAAATTGGATTTACGTCAAGTGTTACTTCATATCGCAGAAATGTTAATGAGTCATAAGGAGTGCAATACGCATGACGTGCTAATTTCAAAAGTTCTCCGTTATTGCGGAGTAAACAACGCGTGCTACTTCTGTTGACGAGGAGCCTGCCTGCTGCTGCTTTCACAGTTCCACAGGGAGTGCTTACGTCACATTGACGTGAGTGGTCACCGCTGTTCGAACTAACGAGGCGACTGAAGGAGCTGGGAACCTTCGCACGCGATAGGAACTTCAAAACCTCTCGAAACCCTTGGAGTATTGAGGGAAGTGCAAAAGTCAGAAAGAGAAGTCAAAGGACGTCCACTAGGATGTGATAGAGGCCGGAGGAAAGTCAGATCAGAGAGCAAATGTTTTGGGAGTAGGCCCCATAACTCAGGTAAACGGCCTTTCCTGATATCCACGAAATTATATTGGGAAGAATGTTTTTCCAGTATATTTTTTCTTGATTTACACTCTTTAGGCTACACATTATACACGAGGGTTATTCTGAAAGTTAGGTCCAATTTCTTATAAAAACATAAGCCATCACAGATTTTTTCAAAAAACATTTTT
This sequence comes from Clitarchus hookeri, assembly GCA_002778355.1. Taxonomy (NCBI): domain Eukaryota; kingdom Metazoa; phylum Arthropoda; class Insecta; order Phasmatodea; family Phasmatidae; genus Clitarchus; species Clitarchus hookeri. Next base: position 82,736 of record NQII01004327.1, on the reverse strand, counting down.
TTTTTTTTATTCCTTACGTGTATCTCTATTTTTCTACACAGTTTCCATATTTGTTGAAAGATTTTTCATAACGTTCTACAAGCTTTTTTATGCCTAAGTCGTAGACGTCTGCCGCTTGTGAGGATAGCCAGTCTGTAACTGCTTCTTTCACGTCTCGTCCCCTGTGACAATCTTCTGTAAAAGTTGATCACCTTACTTATCATATCGGTCCAAAAAATCAAGAGCGCAAGCCATATTTTTCATTTTGTGTTCCTCAGTAAGCAGCCTGGGAACCCAACGTGCGCACAATTTGTGAAATTGCAAATTTTTAGACACAATTTTGTGCAAAGTTGTTCTACCCACATTCGGAAATTCCAATGCTAAAGTTTAAATTGTGAATCGCCGTTCTATACGAATCTTTTCATCCGAGGCTTTGACCAAATCTCCTGTGATCACTGATGGTCGGCCTGATCGCGGTTCATCATGGACATTTTCCCGTCCGTCCTTGAAAGCTCTCGCCCACTTACGCACATTGCTGTCACTCATCGCATTAGGGCAATACACTTGACTTATCTGTCGCTGAACTTCCACTGTTGAAACGTTCCTTGCTGTCAAAAACCGAATCACTGACCGTAGATCACATTCGGCGGGATGATCAATTTGTTTTAAACATTTTGAACTGACACTGTAAACAGCACACTGCAACAAAACCAATGAAAATGGCGTCGTTTGACGAGCAAGGCATGCCGGGAGTCGGTGCGCATGCGCGTTACAATGTTCGCGCGATATTCGATTACGTATGGTGATTTGGACCTTACTTTCCGAATAACGCTCGTATGTTTAAGAGAATGTTCAAATTAATTGTCAATACACAAGCTGCAGAAATCGTAATCTTTCAAAGCACAGAGATGTCGATGTGGAAATTTCCCGAGGGTATATTATTAGAAAGTTTAATTGGGGCTTTACTTTACACTGTTGTACGCAGCAATGCTAAAGGAGGAACCCCCCCCCCCCC
>NQII01004327.1:71619-81711 GCA_002778355.1 Clitarchus hookeri | reverse complement strand
GGCTACATACTGAGCTCTCTTACATTAAATAGGCGAAGTCGATTCTCAAAAACTGAATTATGCTAGGTAGGAGCTGGACAAAAAGCATCTGACTAGCTCCTGTGCTACAGTGGCATAACGCATGTGTATTAATCAGAGCCACCGAATATCCAGTTACACAAATACTGTGCTCTTCCACTAATAGTGATGTTAATTAATATTTAGGTAACGTCATGATGATTCACAATTTTAATGTAAATCTGAACATGCTGAAGTTGTCATACCGCGGCAACAACTACGTTAACTACAGAACATATTTTTACAGACACCTTTGTACATTTTCCCAGGTACCATGATTGCTGCTTTAAGTATATATTATACAAGTTTTCATGCAAATGTAGATGGTGAAATACTCATAAATATGAAATGAACAAAATTAATCCATGTAGAATTTATAAATAAGTACATTGTTAATATATAACACTGTAAAACACATGTGTTAAACTGATAGCAGATATATGCATGGCGAAAATATCCTTACGTAAGTTTAAATGCGTCATCCAAATAAATTGGCTCGAAAACAGTTGAAGTCCGCTCCTGCTGGTTGGAAGGCGTAGACGCTGCAAGTCAACACGCGCCCGATAAGAAGGCAGGAAGCGCGTCGGGCGGCGTCTTTGTCGCAGTTACACTGCGCCATGAAGACGTCAGGAGATGAGGTTTGCTGACCATCTGCCTTCGGTACCGTCATTAATATTTACTACTGTGCTGTGGCTTATTAGAGTATAAGAATAATAATTACAATAACACTTTAAGATATCTCCAAGATCCCCCGAATTAACAAATATTCATAGCAACGAGTTGTAACTGCAATTTAGTTAATACAACGATTTTAAAAACCTACCTAATTAATTCTATATCTGAGTACGCATCCCCTAAATATTTCAATAAAAAATTTTAAAAACTAAAATTACAACGGCCTTTGAATGAAACTGCATAAAATCTGCGTGCCGGAAGTTATGTTCCGTTTTCATTTTCATTTCATCGTTGTGCCGGGCCAGTATTTCAGCACAGTTTGATAACATCGCACGTAATTTACTTTCCACAGCGAACAAATTTTCGTCTTAATTACGAACACGGGAAACTTAAGCCTGAATCATGGAACCCTGAAAGTAATTTAATATTCGCCCGTTGCTGTAAACGACTGAAAGGCAGAATTTTTCGCGCGATAATGTGGAAAAAATAAATTCGCTGACAAGAATCAAAGCGGCGAAGCGAGCGACGAACCTTCGTTATAGGTATTCTGTCGTTATTCTCTCTCGTCTGGCGGCTATTGTGAAATGGGTACCCTAACCAGGTTTCAGCTCATTCGGCCGTAACCTCTGTATTGAATTTCTGGGAGATGGCCTCTCCTCCGAGAAGACCAGGAAGTAAGGGGTGCACGGTGAATTGGGAAGGAGGGGGAAGGGTTGATTGCCGGTGGAGGGAGGGAAGGGAGTGAGAGTCCTTTGAGGGGGGCTCAAGTCTCCATTCAATAAATAACACCGGGCTTCAATTAACGGGCCGACCCGCTGAGTAATTAATGAGCATGGGGAAATCCGTAGCCGCGTCGTCCATTAATAATCGATAACACTCAGATTGCTTTCAGCGGAGCCTTGCTTCGCTCGAATGTCCACAGCAGACCCGGGCAATTGAAGCCGATATAACAATCGGTCTCTCGATCCGCAATCGTCGATACAGCTGCGCGAACAGACTTTTAGCACAATTACTGTGCAGTTCACTCTGGCCAACTAAACAGTGTCTATATTCATCTACCCTCTTTTTGCTGTACAAATTTTCAACATGCGTTCTGGTTGTCAATTGTAGTCCTGCGTTTGGTTAGTTAGTATTAGTGAAGTAAGCGAAAACAAACTATTGTGTAGTGTTGCGAAATAGCATTGAAATTCAATTATTTTCTTATAAACCCTAAGTAGACAATACATGTTTGTTATAAGAAATGTGAGTGGATTTGAATAATAACCAGGTGCAAGAATATGATAAATATTTTTTAATAAACTTTTCATCAGTGAGCACAATGCCAAAGGTTGTTCCCTTATTGGCAATGAAGACAAAATCCCGTATCATAAGATTGTTTGTAAAATAACACCTTTGTCATAAATCTAACTAGGCCTACGTTATGTATAATTTAGTAATTAGAACAATATATAATAAGTGTTAATTAGTAAAAAAACAAAAATTTAAGCAGCTCATTCAAATTGCACACAGCTGCAATTATTTGTTTATGGCTGCACGTGTTTGAATATAAACACCATAAATGCCGAAGAATAGTAACGTCCACAAAGCAAGTCTACAACCAGAGCGAAACGTGTTTGATTCCAGGCGGGAATATGCGAACGCGGTGAAAGTTTCCATTGTAAAGTGGGTTTTCTCAAGATGCTCTCGTTTCCCCCATCTTTCCATTCCTAATCAATTTCCACCTCATGTTATTCCCGTTTGCACCTAAAATTTCTCTTGCACTCACCTAAACACTGCCAGGTGTAATAGAGAATAACTTTTGTAACACGCGTTTTTTCGATCTATTATGTGAATAATTTTTAACTCGTAATTTTTATGTTGAAGAAGCTCAACAATTTTTTTTCACATTATTTATTTTATTTTACGGCAATATTTATTCATTTGTTTTGAAACTGAATCCATAATTTATATTATTTTGTTTTAACAGTATTTTTATTTGGCCGCATTTTTATAAGTCATTATATTTTTACTTTGTGTACGTATACTAATAAGGCCATATTACTATATGCATTTTTGAACGTTGGGGCAGTTTTAAGTGGCAATTAAAATTAATTCAAATTGTTACCCTAGTGATTATCTAGTGTTTAAAGAACATTCTTCAGTTAAGTTTTCAACGAAGAAGATGCACATCTTGTTACTCGACGTCAGCCAGCCCACGGGGTGTTAAATTTATATTTTTATTAGGGAAGACTAAGATCGAACCCGTAAAATTAAGCCGTCGACTAGAGACGAGGACGCGAGGTCTTTTTAAAGCAATAAGTAGGCCTGTATGAGCCCCTCTCCACGTAGCTTTCAGAGAGGTTACCGAGGACTTGTGAGACGTCCGTTAAGGTGCCATTGAGCTGTATGCTAGCACCGTAAGCCGTACGCTTACATATAGGGAAGACGTCGCCTAGGGCTGCAGCGTATCCGGACAGATGCCCCGTCGGCGTACCTGACCATCGGAAACTTCAAGATCATCGAAATTATACGTCTGAACATGAATTGCTGCTAAGAAATTACAAATAAAGTTTTTCACCTGACACCGTTCATAAGACCTTCTAGATCATTTTCACGCCGCCATGTTTTTTTTCGTACGTATACGACTTTTCCTGCATGTACTACGGCAAACCTGAACGGAACCCTTGCCCTGCCGCTAGCTGATTGCCAACGTTTTAATTAAAGTAATTATTTTAGAAGTAATATTAAAGGTTTTTGAGAATTTTGTGAAAATTTTGAAATACTTTAATTTTTAACCATCACGAGGGCACTAGTGTTTCAAAGGCCACTCACTACCAAAAGCAGAAATATAACAATTATATGGTTAATTTTTTTGGAGCCACGGATAATTTGCTAATTTATATTGCCATCTGGATGAACTATTTAGTTTTTCTTGGAAAAGTCAATTAAACCTCCAGATATTTTTCAAAAACAGTCGCCCATTGTTGTCATCTCGTAGTAGTAGATAGTTCTTCTCCTAATGTTCCTGCATGCGTATGTGTTTATTCTGTCCCCAAGCATGTTTACTACCAGACTGCTGTGTTGCTGGATGTACAAATGACACACGTTACTTCAGTTTGGTAAGATCGAGTGTTTGTGTATTCCTACTTACTGTCTGGACTCGTCAAACTGCCTTCAGTCGTCACTAAGGGGATTCTAATTTACGGTACTGGCACTGTTTTGAGTTATCAAGGAGTTAAAAGGGGCAATTATTCCTATTTTCAATAAGCACACTAATTTAGTACTAAATTTTGACGAGCGTTACTGCGCAGCTAGGGTTTGCACTCTACCCAGAGAATTTCGTTATACGTACTATGGCTGTCGTAACGTCATCCTCGTATACTCTGAGGTAAACAGACCCCCTTTCTCCCTTAGTGTCTTATTATTTTGCATTACGGTTTAGTGTATCGCGTTGTTTTATACTGTTGCGTGTAGAAGTACGTACGAATTGTCTCGTCGTTACGTTTCATGATTACATATTACACGTTACATTATGTTCCGCGTGTTACGTGGCATAATAAAAATCCAACGTTTAAACTAACTTGTATATCCTGCAGAAATTACTGCATGTCCTAAATTGTTTTAATTTTTACTCTTTCAATGTGAATAAGAGCGACACTACTACAAAAAAAATGTTACGGCATTTCTTGTATTTGTCGCACTGCAAGGACATTATTGGGTGTGTGCTAATGTTAGTAACTGTGACAAATGTTCAAAATGTCCGCCATCATCAGCAAGTCATAGTATGCATCGCTGTAGAACAGAACGAGAAACAGTAGCGACGGTTTCCACGCGAGTGAATTCTCAGGCGACGCAATCACGTCTCTCATGGGATCGAGCGTCCGTGACTCTGTGGCGTACACATTATTCTTCAGAGTTCCCCACAGAGAGAAAATTAATCAAATGGCTTTAAATCTGGAGTTCTGGGTGGATTCTCGACACTACCTTGTCGGCCTATCCACCTCCCAACAAGATTTCCATCTAGGAGCGTCCACACATCTCGGCGGTGCTATAATGAATAACTTGCAGGAATGTTTTCCTGCAACATGGCACGGTAACGCAAACCCTAAAACATTTCACGTGTCCTCGCATTTCCACTTAACACTTTGAAATCCACTAACGTTGATCAACATTACGAACTACCTCCGCTGTATTCTCTACCATTGTAATGCCACCTCTCGTGAATGCAAACGTACCTGACAATATCCGAATGGCTACACGGGCTCGCACGAACCCAGCCTTGTCCGTATGGCGTCGAATACACGCAATCCATCATATCGTCTGTAATAGCTTCTCTGTTTGTAGCGTATGAGTGTGAATTTTACTTTGGGACAGGTTTTTAGGCCCGAAGGCCAGCACACCCTCCATCCTCCCGCACTGCATCTGTACTCGGATGAGTAAGACAGTGCACGGCACTTTCTCCTCTTGGTCTCTTCGGGCCATTCACTATTCTTGTTTTGCCGTAACTCGGTATTCTACCGGTTTTCATTAAAAACCTGTCCTCCTCGCCAATCAAAAGTACTCCGACTATACTCTTGTAAAGCCTTTACCTGAGTACCCTATTATGGGTCATCAGAATTTCGCCTATTCCAGCTATCGAACTCCTCTAATCTTCTGCCAATCTTTGTGGCGAAGTCGCTCCAAAGCCTGTATAGAGGTTTGTTGTCCATTATATGACTTGCTTCCAAGTGAATGCCCATCTCTTCAATTTTCTCACTGAAGTCTTCCCTGAGATCTTCAGTCTTCAAGCATGTCGTTAGTACGTGCTGTGCGGTGTCGTCCACACCACAGACCTCACAGAGCGGAGATCTCACAAGCCGCAGGCTGTGCAACTTGGCCTTAAAATTACCATGGCCAGTGATAAGCTGCATGCTGTAATAGTTTGTGCTTATCCATTTGCTGTTTAGTCTTCTTGTGATGTCTNTTCCAGCTATCGAACTCCTCTAATCTTCTGCCAATCTTTGTGGCGAAGTCGCTCCAAAGCCTGTATAGAGGTTTGTCGTCCATTATATGACTTGCTTCCAAGTGAATGCCCATCTCTTCAATTTTCTCACTGAAGTCTTCCCTGAGATCTTCAGTCTTCAAGCATGTCGTTAGTACGTGCTGTGCGGTGTCGTCCACACCACAGACCTCACAAAGCGGAGATCTCACAAGCCGCAGGCTGTGCAACTTGGCCTTAAAATTGCCATGGCCAGTGATAAGCTGCATGCTGTAATAGTTTGTGCTTATCCATTTGCTGTTTAGTCTTCTTGTGATGTCTGGCAGGAGCTCGTACGTTTGTCTTCCTTTAGCGGACTCTGTCCATCTGGTTTGCCAGTTCGAGGTTATGTCCTGGTATAATTCCTCCTTATCTTCCTTTGACAGCCTGCCAACTCGAGATCTCTCCGCCACAAGGCCCCTGTATCTGACCAGCAGGTCTACAGGCAGCACCCCAGCAATAACTGGAAGGGATTCGTTTGGTACCGTCTTATATGCCCTTGTTACGGTCAGCAGCGCGGCTCTCTGAGCACTGATCAGCTTCCTCTTGTGCCACGAGAGGTCGGCTCGGTGGTACCACATCACAGCCCCATACGAAATTATGGCCTCAAATACCGCTTTGTAAATGATACGTAAGGTACCATAATTAAGTCCCCAACTGGTATTTCCAATTCTTCTCAATTTTTGGAATACCACAACCGCCTTCCGTGACACATACTCCACATGCTTCAAGAAGCTCATTTTATCATCCATGATGACTCCCAGGTACTTAAATTCCTGAACATATTTAACTGGTTGTCCCCCGAAGCGCACAGTGGGAGCTCTCTGCAGTTTCCCTTTAACGAGCATTATCTTGGTCTTGTCTACGGAGAACTGGAGTTTCACTTATTTAGACCATTCCCATGTCTTTTCCATTATTATGGACGCTTTTGATTCGTTGAGAGAAGCACTCAAAGGACGGTGTAGAATCAGTCCATCGTCTGCATAGCCATACACTGTGCACCCCAAAGGAAGTTCCAGTTCCAGGAATCCATCAAAAAGAACGTTCCATAGGATCGGTCCTAGGACCGACCCCTGGGGACATCCCTTAGTCAGCATCTTCTTGACTTGCACACTCTTGTTAGAGTAAATACTCCATCTGTTGGAGAAGAAGTCCCGGATGACCCTGTAAATGTTCGCAGGACATTTCTTTAACTTCAATCTGTACATCACTTCCGGCCACCAGGCATTGTCAAAAGCTCCTGAGATATCCAGGAAGATAGCCATTATATATTTCTGCGGGGTCTCTCTTATTTTCTTTACTTTGGGACAAGCGGTAATTGGGTGGTAAGAGCATACTTGGTTTTGTAGTAGTTTCAGAGTCTTACGCCGTGGAACCGTTGGCGCCAGCTTCTAGGCCAATGGGTGCCAAATTCTTGGCCGAAATCAGAACGTGTAGGCATTTTTGAGGTTATGTGATAACAGCTACGGTGAGGGCCTGACGCACTGCACAACTTACACGTGGGATGACGGGTAGACGGCGCGGCGTAGCGTTCCGCCGTTCGTTCGAGCGACAGGCAGCAACGAAGGCAGGCGTATCGACGCTCCACTCAGCGATTGCACGTTCGAGGAACAACTCGACGTAGTCCGGTGTGCGTAGACATAGAGTGAGTCGACCATGGCCGCACGATGACCAAGTATGGAGTACACACCTTAGAATCAACGAAATACGTAAGAATGGGCAAAACTCTTTGAAGCGAGGAAAGATAAGCACGACTAACGTAAGCCGATTGGGACACCCATCAACATCGCGCACGGAAGATTTCGCTCTGGATCTATGCCGGTAGCCCAATCGAAAACAGGAGTGGTTTCCAAGTAAACTTGGCCTTAGTACTGCATAGGCATATCCATGCTTACCCGGGAATCGCAACCAGAATCGTTTGCACTGTGATCTCGTGTTTCAACAAAATACACTACGGAAGTCGGCTGTATTCACTTTAGCTACGTCAATTTACCACACGTTACCCCAGTGGTAAATTGAAATCGACTAGTGTCAATGTAAACAATGTTGCAGATTATGCTCAGGCATGTTTGTTCTTTGTTCCACTAGGCTCTTGCTTCAAATCTCTTTTTGGAGTGGGTATGAGTGTAGTTTTAAAATTCATACTCAAGTAATAATGGTATGTAGGCTGTCATGCAATTATTGTACCGACGAAAAGAGCCGTAGTGGTTAAAAAATATACAGTTTTTAAAATTTCGGCTAGTCAAAGAGTAATAAAGGCCAACTGCAGATAAAATTAATTTAAAAATAAAGTTGTCTCTCCTGACGCGAAGTTCAAACCATCAAAAGGTGGGTCCAGCCACTGTGCCTATATGGAAAACAGAACCATCGTTCTTGGCGAATTTTAATTAATGGAGCGAATAAACAGCTTTAGTACAGGAACTCTGTAAGACATCGCCGGTGTGTTCATAACAATACCTACATAAACTCGAACAACTCAATGACTTGCAAAGCGTCTGATCTAGCTTGGTGCCTTGGATATAGGAAGCCTTTAGTTTATTCCAGAACTACTAGACAAAATACTTGTAGGCGTTTACAAGGCAAATATTTATTTATATATAATGCATATAATATTAAGTATAATAAGTATATAATTTATAGTTTATATTTTTATTTTTGTAGACTAATATTTAATTGAAATAAGATAACATTTTATCTGGTTTTCTCATTATTCTCAAATTGTGATAAAACGCAAATCATTTAGTGATAAGTAAGCGTAATGAGACTAACGCTATGAGCACTGAACAATGGATTAGTAAGCTAATTAAATTTTGAAACAAAGAAACAAAAGATTTATTCTTAAATAAGGCTCGATATATAAAGCGTTCAAAGAAAACAATTAATCAACCACATTAATCCGTTTTTATGATAATCAACTGATATAATTTTTGGACGTCTTCTTAATAGGTCTTGACTTGAAATTTGTTTTCGGTTTCTCATTTCCGGAGTGGTGTAATGAAGTAATGAAGTATTATTCCAGGGTATGTTTTGCTTATAGTAGTTGTATACAGAATTCAGGCAGATTAAATTAAGAAGCATTGTGTGTGAAGTTTGTATTCATGCCAACTTGTATAGCCTGGTTAGGCGAAAAGCTTTATTAACTAGGGCAATAGAACGCATGGTGTGTTTTGATTCCTTCTTCTGTGGAGGAATTATCAAGGTTACTTTAGTCAACTTAATATAGCAAAGATAGAAGTACTCAATATTTTCTAATATTTCATCTTTGCCAAAAGTCAATCGGGTTACATAAATCTGTCTCGGTGAAGGTGTGTTTTTCTAGGCAATAAGAGACAATTAGGCCCATTTTGATTAATTTGCGACGTTTTTCTGTCACAGGTAGGACATCGTGGCACAAATGACCGGCGAAGACGAAGGAGGAGAGAATATTATTTTGTGATATAGTGCTTCAATTCGTATAATATGATAAAGAATACAAATCTAAAATGTATGTATTTCAAGGTCAGCGGACTCTCTTCCATCTAAAGAAAGTACAAAAAAACCTATAAAATTACGTTTTCCTAGTAGTTTACTGGCAACAAAAAATAATACGAAATTGCAATTTTTTTTTTTGTTCCATACGGTAACTGTATGAATCCGTACGCCCTTCTCATTCGCCCACGTTTTTTGTTTGTAATTTTCCTTGTTGGTTGCAACGGTGAGAGTTATTTTTGATATAGGTGGTTCACGGGAAACTGAGAGTTCTTGTAAGTCTTGCTTAATATATATTTGTATGAACATTGTGTATTCCTCCGCCATATGTAAAATTAACATTGCCATGACCTGATAACTTTACTCATGCATCGGTCTAACAAAACTGTAAATTTATGAGAAAATAAAATATTTCAAATTTCAAAAAAACTTCATAATTTCTTATTTATCTGCATTTAAAAAAACAGGAAGCAAAATAAACAATTTCAGTATTCACAAACGTTTACCTAAAACTTGTTATTCAATGTCAATACACGGAACTACTTTGCCTACGTCATTATCAACTTTACTGGGAGCGTTCTTTTAAGTTCACCATTTAAATATATGAAAGAAGGAGAGGTTGTATTTTAATGTTTGTTTGGAAAGTGCTCAATTAACCGCGAACAACATATACAGATATAGAGACAGAACCTACTGTGCACTTTCATGCATTTTAACAAACTGCAAAAGGACTTCTTTCACTGTAGAGGATAGTCAGCTAGAGCGAACGGAACAACGTTGTGGGGCGAGAGAAAGAGAGTGTAGTAAAGAGGGGAGAGAGCGATGCACAGAAAGAGAGAGAGGGAGAGAGTAAGAAACTGAGATATTTATGAGATGGGAAGGGCCCCCCCCCCCTT
>NQII01004327.1:0-71347 GCA_002778355.1 Clitarchus hookeri | reverse complement strand
CCCCAACCCCCCGACCACCTCTGCCATCTCCATTACCCACCCACGTCTGCTGTCTGTCAACCCGGGACGCGAATGCTAATTAATACAATTACCGGTGAAGCGAGCTGCTGGAGGAGGGGATGCTTTCCTGGCTCGACGATTGCTCTAAAGCCCTCGCTCGGCTGGCAAGCTCACGACTTTATGGCGGGTCGTAAAGCAACGACCACTTTTTTTTGGGCCTTTGATTCAGAACCCGCTTTTGCCGCGGGCGTGCGGAAATTCGCGGATCTCCGTGTCGTTTCGTGATAACGGTGATGGGGACAGCTACAGAAATCCTCGCTCCACCCACAGTTAAGTCGTAAAAACGTTCCTCTCCAAAAGTAATTGTGGTTTGTATAGGCTTCAACTGTTTTCACGATCGGAGTGTAAACGAAGCAAGTAATGAAAGAATAGAAAAATTTTTTGCAGGCCTTCGAAGCTATTTTCTCAGTTATTCTCTGAATCTGGGTTATATCGTTTGAAATTCGTAAATGTGAACTTAATTTTTAAAGTCAAGAGTGTTTCGTAATAAGGGCTGTTCACGTAAAAGTGAACACTTTTGTAAACAAACTTTATAGAAATCACTGATCCTAACTACAAATGTGCTACAGTACAGACTTGCATGCAGATTCTCTGTTAAGTTGGCAGCAAATTAATAGTAGGTCCTAAGACTTGAGGTTGTTTTGAAGGTGTAGTACGTAAATGTATGGCTACTCGATAAATAAATTATTTTTTATGCATATATGGAAATTAATTTTGATGTTGTTTAAACACGTGCTTTCTTAAATACTTAAGGTTTTTAATTTTATGAAGCTTGAATAATGTGAGACCCTTCATGGCAAAATTAATCTCACATAAAGCAAAAGGATTCAAAATGAGAATAAAACTATATCCTACGGAAGACTTTCTAGAGTGCTCAATTAAAAATTTATAGCATATCATGAGATGTGTGTAACAATTAATTTCGTAATGAATATTTTGAAATACAGTGAGCAGTAAAACAGTACATAATAGGACAATTATATTTGCTAATCAAAATTTTATGAGAATGCATGTTTTTTTAAATAAATGTCATTGAAGTGTAAAATANGGACAATTATATTTGCTAATCAAAATTTTATGAGAATGCATGTTTTTTTAAATAAATGTCATTGAAGTGTAAAATATTATTTTTAAAGTTAGGTTTGCGTGATTTTGAAACTTTCCTCAAAATTGGAGCGGTAGTATTAATAAAGTATTTATTATGGTCTCGTAGGAAACTAATATAGTAAACATCTAACTTGCGTAAAGTTTCCCTTAAGTTAAAAATATATATCNGAAACTAATATAGTAAACATCTAACTTGCGTAAAGTTTCCCTTAAGTTAAAAATATATATCAACACAACCAAACGGGGACTTATTAATGGACAAGTTGTGCCCGCGGCTCCGCTCGCGTGGACTACAGAATTATTGTTTAGGTTTTTTTTTAAATAAAGTTGAATTTTAATTAGTGTTAATATTTTATACTCTATTCATATTATAAAACTCAACGTCTCGGTGAATTAAATGGTAAAAACGCTTTTTGGTATTTCTCTGTTATAGATAGATATATGCTACCGCGGAGTTTTATTTGCGTCTTTTTTTTTTTTACACAATTCTTTACTACATGATGTGTTTCCGTCTTTAATGGTTTAGACAGCGTATTGAAAGAGAGCGCGCTGGCGACAAACTTTTTTCGACTTGATTCACTATTATCGTCACTGGTTATTTCTTATGTTACTTTACGTAACAAAATATATATTAAAACCTGGCCAGAGAACATAGCTACAAACTTAAAAAAAAACACGTAAATCGGATAAGTGGTTCTCGAGTGATAAGCGCACAGACAGAGAGACGTTGAGTTTTATAATACGTATAGATTATACGAGAAATGTTTGCAAATTTTAGTGGGGGTTAATATTTACTAAACAAACTAAAAAGTATCGATATTAATGTCGCTGATATTTATCAAACTACCAATAAAAAAGGTATGTTTGTTCAAGTAACATGAAGTCCTTAGGTAAATATTTAATTTCCCTTGTATGTCTTAGGATATGTCCGTGGTATTATGCCATATCCCGTTGTTGTACGGTTTCCTCCGACTTTTTTGAAGCCCTGCTAAAGTTATAGTTTCATGTTATTATTCCGCCTCGTGCAAAAAAAAAGCGTATCCGCGTCTATAAAATTACACCAAAGGGACAACGCGCCGAATTGGTGGGTAAGTCAGCCGAATAATAAGTTGCACAAAAACTATTTCTCACTAAGCATTACAAACAAACTTATTTTCTCCCTGTTTTATTCATATTAATTATAAATGAAACATTATAGTTTATAGCTAACATATACGAGAGAGTTCCATTAAAAAATTAAGGTACTTTTATTATAACACAAGTACAAAATGTTTATGATACGTTACATATTTGGAAATAATTAAACACGTTATATGTGGGGTGATTTTTAAATGTTTGGTTCAAAAAGGGTGAAGAAACCGCGGGCAGATTGTATATTCCGAACACTCTGCAACGCAACTCGAGTACGTGGTAGGCGGGCCAGTTAACAGCGGTATGTCTATGTGGAGGAGACAGACGGCGTGTGCCTGGAGATGCACAGTGGTCCAGCGGGCAGGATGCTGGAAGGTGCTAGGGAAGCGGGGTGCTCCATAAACGGGGGTGGGCGGCATCCTCCAGGGCCTCCTAATCTCGACGGCCGCCGGCGTCGCGGCCCACTAGCCGCGCGCGCGGTATTGACGTCCCGGGTCCCTCCCCAGGGGGACGCCTCTTCGCCCCACAGCCCCGGGTGCCACCCCCGGCTTGTCCCGTCTGGACGGGGAATTAATTAATCCCTGCTGAGGGTTGACCCCGAGCGAACACCCCCACGGAACGGCCTGGGTGTGGCCCGAGGGTTTCAGCAGGCCAGCTGCTACCGCCGAGGTGGAACTTACGACTCTGTGGGCAATGACATGTAGGTAAGGTTCCGAGCTGAGATTATAACCTCTGTTTACACGCCGACAATGAACCAGGCGGCCTTTCGTAGACTGTTAACGAGGAATCTTAATTCCTTTCTTTTTATGTGCCCCGATAAAACATCTCTTAGTGCGCACAGAATCTCGGAATCTGATATCATCGTTAAGTGAGCACTTTGGAAATCAACATTTGAAAAATGTCACTGCCCTCTACCCGCACATATTTTGACGTGTACACTGACTAGCAGGTACCCAGTAAAGTTGGTAACGAAGGGTGAATATAGTCTCATGTCTTAATGTAGAATGAAAAATGTTAAGTAAACATTTGTGCATAGTGAAATTAATTATTTTCGTATTTGCTTTTTTTTTCAGTATAACTAAGTGAAAGAATTAGTACATTTGTAAAAATATTTACATTTATAATAATTTCGCATTTTCACTTGACCGCCACGTGAACAAAGTGGTAAGGCCGATGCCAATGTTAATTTTCAAATGGTAGAAGAATAAACTATATGCATGCAAGTATCTTTGTGGCATTATCATACTGGTTTGCAAAACGAATTGAATGCAAAAATTTGTTATGTAATATGCAAAAACATTGCAAGGAATTTTCGACATGAATCGATAATACTAATTCGATCATTGCGTTCTATATAATATATTATTTTACTTGTCTGTATTAAGCAGCATCAAGTCATAATTACATGCTGCCAAAAGTTTCCTTTTCCCAGAAAAGAGGAAGGTTTGAAACTCTGATCTCCCGATGTTAAAGCTCGTCTTCGATTCGAGAGAACATTTCGAGAACTATTTAGTTTAGCGATAGCTCCATTCCTCTTATAAAAATTAAGAAAAATATTTTTTTCCTTCTGAATTGCCTTTCCAATTTTAAAACTTTTTAGTATGGCTTTTCATTTTGTAGGTGCTTTTTGAGTCAAAAGAAAGAGAATTTTACCGACTGAGAAAAATCATCTTTCAAAAGGTATAGCGTTATCTCATGTGTGCAACAGAGAAAAATCTCAAAGGACCTTATATCTAATAGTTTAAATTCTGCTTGTAAGAATGTTCATGGTTTAATTTTTGTGTATATTACTTGCCCCAGTTGAGGATCAAATTTACTTTCGTTCTAAATTTATTATACTGTATGCGCGTGTTTGAGAGATTTCACTGATGGGATTCATATTGTACAATAATTATGCTAGTGATATGGATGAATTATATCTCAGTAATTAAACTGTGGTAATTAATTTTTTCCACGTAGTTGATACAGAGTAAAGGCCAACTGATGTCTGCTTCCGAGGTGTATACTATGTGTTCGTATGCGAGCGTGTTCACATTCTCGCCACACGTGACAGATGTCACGTGAATCTGGTTGGACAGAGGAAGGATGGAGGGGGGGGGGAGGGGTTAGGAACCCTACCTCCAAGCAGATGCCGTCTTGTTTACACGACACATTTGATCAAGTACAGTAACTTTGTTTGTTGAGGGCAACTGTTGTTATGGTTCTGTACTTGCAATGGTTGTAACTTTTTGCTGTCTTCTCAACGTATAAACTGAATACATTTTTTTTTCTCGAGTAAACGTCCTATTCTGCAATATGCAGAACCTAACTTGGCTTTCGATTAAAAGTCTAATATCCCAACGTGATTTTGGATCATTATATCCCATACATTTTGAATTAAAAAAAAAATATTCTGTGTAATTCTTATATCTTTAATACTCAGTCAGGTTCAACTAGAGATTTCGCTGCACATACGGTATTCTTATGTAGATAATTGTTTAGCTTATATATCAAAATGTACACGTTTTAAAATGGGATAAAATGTTATTAATCCTATTGTTAATTAACTTTTTTAATTGACTTACGCTGTACTTCCAAGTGTTCTTTAATGTTTTGCATCAACGCATTATGTACATGGGTACTTACCATACTTTTCCTTCATTATGGCATGTCCATCTGTTGAAATGTGGCCTTTGGCACATTTTAGGCTATTCAAGCCGTGATTAATTTAACAGAAGCTGCGTGTCTCATCTGTACACAACACCAGATATTTACATGTATAAAAAAAGAGATTCGTGAAAGGGGACGAGCACGTTAATTCTGTATGTGATAAAATTTCGTCATATCATCCGAACCACGCTTTTTGTACGTTTTTCTCCACTTGGAACAGTTTCGCCTACACAGGAATTTTTGACAACATTGCCTTCATACAGGTTTATATTCTTCGTTTCAAATGCCCGCTTTTTCGTTTTTGGATTTTCATAGTCGCAATTGAGCCAATGGATTTTTTGGACCTTGTTCTACTAATTATAGAGTGAGCGTACTATTTTTTTTTCATGCAGGCCAAATATGTGTAAATACACTTTGACAAACCACCCTCATTTTGGACTACGCAAGTTTTAAAATTACGGCGTATTGAGTTTTTGGGCCTTTGTGAAGCCATTTGCATTAACAATCCCGGAATGTGTGATGACGTCTGGACATCAGGCACGCTGCTTGTACGATCATATAAAGTTATTTCGAGTTACTGCTGTAAATGGCGGTGTAGTCAGTGCACTGCGCATTTTAGCAAGCAAAGAATCTGCAGCATTACAGGTCTACGCATATATCTGTATGTTATTGCTTCGTGGTAACTGTTCGACACATTTCTCGCACTTCTGTATGTGTGCCACGACCTGCGAAGTCTGTAGCGAGGTTCGATGCAGGGTACTTGAGTAATTTTTTNCTCGCACTTCTGTATGTGTGCCACGACCTGCGAAGTCTGTAGCGAGGTTCGATGCAGGGTACTTGAGTAATTTTTTTTGTATCTGACGCATGTAATTAAGGCATAGCGTTAAAAAAAATCAGTTTCTGGCGATGTCGGAGCGGTCTGAAGTGGCGTTTATAATGCCCGTGACGTCATGAAAGCGCTCAACAGGCCTCGTTAGAACTGTTCGTTCTTTTCGTGGATCAGGAGAGATTGAACTCATGTTTATTACTCTCGTGGGGGAAAAGTGCATTTCAAACACACTGGCCTAATGCAAACAACACGGCACAATATACATGATAAAACATTAATGCGATCATATTAATTCAAAAATAATAATGCCCAGTACCTCATTTAACTGTTCCAATTTATCGCGCTGGTCCGTGCAGATACTTAAATGTCAAGCATTTTATTTTTTACTTTGGAGGGAAAATATTTGTACACTTTATATTATATTATATAATAACTAGTGAACTGTTATAATGGAATAGCCGAACATGAAATAACATAACCAGACTGAATGCTAACATTGCCAGGGAAGGGACAGTCATTATTCACCTCTCACATCGGACGAATATATGTGTAAATTGCACTTTTCTAAAGAAAAATAAAAAATACTGATTCTACCGGGATTCCAATTGATGATGGGCATAAGTGATGCAGCTTGCTAGAGCAACCTCAGTGATATGGAATCTGTGCTTTCTAAGACATGGGACGAAATGTCTTCTGTGCACATTGGGTACCTCGCCATGACAGCATCGGGAATTATTCTCACAGCACATGGATGGTTCGCGATGAGATAAGACGGAATGGAGGGCGAAGGAGATGGGGGAGAGCGACAAAACGGAAGAAGAGCTTAGCATCTCCTACCGACATTCTCTGGATCTGAAATGATTCCTGCATATTGTATTTATTGATACTAACCTTTATAGTCCACAAATTATGAGCGGCAATGCCAATAAACAATTGCAAATGTTAGATTCTTGAGGATATGTGGACACAATACCATGTTCCGGATTTGGTTTCGCAGCTAAAACCCATTGTGTTGTTACTTCATAAATATATAAATTGCAAACCTGTGACTATAAAAATCAACATGGCGTCGGACGAAGGCATAATTACATTATGTGATGTCATATTCGAATCCACCTAGAAAAATAAGAATCCTGTGATATGTAATTTGCTATATTTAAGTTTTTAACTTCTTCTAAAAAAGTTGAACACATTAAAGTTTAATGAAACAATTTTTTACGCTNTTTGCTATATTTAAGTTTTTAACTTCTTCTAAAAAAGTTGAACACATTAAAGTTTAATGAAACAATTTTTTACGCTATAATCATAACATAGTATAGGCTACTTAAAAGTTCTTGAAAATAATCATGATCGCAAACACGTAATAAATATTTGTTGTTCAAAAATGAAAGAAAATAAACAACTTGTTAAAAAAAACTATATTGGTACAAATAAATACGCTGAGATTAACCTGGAATACTTGCATACTGTGATAAAGCTTAGTTGCTAATTTTTCCATGGTATGAATTTAGTAATCAAAACGTCTGTGGTAAAGAGACATTAACTTTTCAGGACTTAAATTTTTGTGGTTCTTGTTTGTCACAGTTTAAATGCAAAGTTTTATATCCATGCAAAATAATACGTTCAATGCGTCCTAAAAAAAAAGACATGTTTGATAAGTGACATTTAAGGTTTTGGAACATGAAATAAAATAAATATAAATAAATACTATNAAAAAAAAAGACATGTTTGATAAGTGACATTTAAGGTTTTGGAACATGAAATAAAATAAATATAAATAAATACTATTTGATTTGTGTTACACCGAATCTGAGATGAGGGATGACACCTCTTTTCTCTATACTAACATTTGACCCATGCATGAAATGCAGTTATTAAGGCAACTATTTTCGGGCTTACGGTGGAAGTGCGTTGAAAAGGGGAGAGGTAGCGGTTGAGGTAATGGTGGATGAAGCNGGGGGGGGGAGTGCTGTCGATGCAATTGGATGGGATGCAGTGGCTGTTTTGGTGGTGAGGGGTGAGGGTAGTGTGGGCTAGGGGGTTTAAGTGTGGTGTTCAGGTCGGTTCGAGTCGTTCTGTTACGCTCTATGCTTGACTTCACCAATGATTAAAAATTATAATTTTTGAAATCTGACGAATGTCAAGTTTTTAATAAAATGTTGACGTAATAAATGTTCACGAGTATAGTATGAAAACATGAATATTTATTTTACTTATGTTGTATTGTTCGATCGATTTCACTATTTATTTAAAAATGACTTCTAAATTGGCGTTATTTAAAAAGTTTTAAATAAAAAAATTTGGATATTTGAATGTATAGAAACATGGAAATAAAAAAAATCNTTGGCGTTATTTAAAAAGTTTTAAATAAAAAAATTTGGATATTTGAATGTATAGAAACATGGAAATAAAAAAAATCTATATTAAAAATTTTAATTAAAAACTCTGTTTAATCAGGTGTCTCGATAACTCAGTCATAACTATGTCATAGGACATAATGTTTCTTTAATCTTAAGGAAGCATAAATATGTAGAATCTTCAGCATTCATACTGTAATAAGTACGAAATAATAAACACGACAATTTTCAATCACTAGTAGTTAACATATAATAGTATATGTGAGAGACAAATCAATGGCACAATTATTTCCTTATTTTCTATAAACTTAAATGTCAAAACTCAGGTTTTAAAGAATTATTAAAACGGTACTCAACCAGCCAGCAAGATCTAATGATAACTTGAATGAATACTGCATCCACGATACTCGTGTTGGCAATTCCAAAATGTAGTATCCATTGCGTATAAGGACGCAAATGCAAGAGTAGAGCTGCCGACACGTTGGCTCGCCAAGGATGTGTTCGTCATCTCGGCTCGCGAAATCCCACCGAGCCAGCGAGCGTAGAGGGCGCGTTCGCCGGCGCAGCGGCTTGGTTTGGGGATGCGGGTCACGAAACTAACCGCCTGCAAACCGCTCAAAAACAAACGGCTTATGCGGCTTCGCGCGGCGCGCCCGACCCTGCCAACTTCTGATCGTTTCCAAGTTTCGCGAAACGTTTCTGAAACTTGCGACGTAACAGTCGCGAAAACCACTTTCGCTTTCGCCGGGAGTCGGCGATTCAATATTTCCACGCTCAAATCCGCCTCGCTTCGTAGTGACTTTATATCAGAAAAGTTAAATTCCATAAAATTGCTGGCGATTTTAGAGCTAACCTGATGTTCGTTATGGAACGAAAACTGTGACAGATAATTATCGAATTAATGCATTTGTAAGACCCAGCAGTAATATTGCACATACATTTGTAAATTTAGTTATACGTAAAGTATTTTTCTGCTAAAAAGTATATATATATGTGTCTGTAGAGATTAATTTTATTAAATAAATTAATATATATATATGTATAATTTTATAATTAATACAAAACAAAAGGCCTGAAAAACACTTTCCAGTCTCAGTGAGACTGATTGCAAAGTTTTAAAATTAACGGTACTNATACAAAACAAAAGGCCTGAAAAACACTTTCCAGTCTCAGTGAGACTGATTGCAAAGTTTTAAAATTAACGGTACTTATTTTAAAATTAGGTGATTTTAATTATGACGTCTTACTTGACCATCAAAGATTTTTCTACAATCTGTTCTTTTACACTTTGAATGTATTTGTCGACGAAATATTGTAAAAAAAGGAGTTTTAAAAGGATGAAATCGCAATCATTGGAATTGTGAAAACCTGAATTGAATCGTCATTCTATGCTTCGCAGAGTTGAAACAACTTGCCGATTTATTGAAATCGCGACAAATAAAGGAGAATACAACTGTGTACGTTGGGATTGCGAGTGGTGAGAGAAATTAAAGTAAATCTTTCAAAAAGGTTCTGTGTGTTTTTAAACCCTACTGCTAACGATATTGCGTTCCATGCTGATAACGTTGAAAGCTCAATAGGTTTGAAGCTGAACACATAAACGATTTACCTTGGGTTTTTTGGGCTCATTAAAAAATTAATGCTTATGGATTTGTATTTATATTAATTAAGGGAAATGCAGGAAAATATGTTCGCGCGAAATGGTAAAACTAAGCTGCAATAAAACGTAGATAGGAAGCACATTTCCAAAATATATGGTAAATTTGTACTAAAATTAATAGTAATCAATTCATCAATTGACAGAAAGAAAACACTTATATAAAAGTAATATATATATGTATAATATATATGCAGATTTACAAAAGGTGTCCATAATCTTTGTTTAAAAAATTGCTCATGTTTACTACTTTCCTAGAGTTCAGAGGGAAGCATAGGTTCATTATTCTTAGCATTAGTGCTCTTTATCACGAAGTGTATAATACTACATACGATGCCGTCGATATCATTCTCACTTTAACCAACTACTGCACCAAGACTAGAGTACAAATGTTGATAATATGCCTACTAAATTTTAATATTTTTTATAATCTTATATTAAGTTTATGTTTAAAATTTTTAATAAATATAAATTATGTTATTCCACTGCTTTAAAAAAATGCTGCAACTTTNTATTAAGTTTATGTTTAAAATTTTTAATAAATATAAATTATGTTATTCCACTGCTTTAAAAAAATGCTGCAACTTTGTAAGGAACTTCTTAAAAGCTTATAATAATTAATTTTCAAAGTGTTTGGTAGGTTATTTTTAGTATTTATTTCATTTAAAAAAAAAATTCATTAAGCATTTATAGAAAAAAAATATTATATACTGAAAATTTTAAGTTATATTCATAAAAAGTAATTCTAGTTTTACTACATAATAACAAATATGAATGTNATTATATACTGAAAATTTTAAGTTATATTCATAAAAAGTAATTCTAGTTTTACTACATAATAACAAATATGAATGTATACACTTTTCAATGTACTTGAAATAATATGCTAGCAATAATTCTTAGATTTCACGTGTGCCGATTCTTTTAATTTCTTGGTTTTCGTATGAATACACAAAAACCAAACGAAATCTCATAATACAACACATGCGTTGTAAAATCAGTTTCTTCATTTTGACGTGAATTTTTAAAATTATCATGTGTTTGATTTATCGGTCCTCTGAGAATATATTGTTTACCATAATACGGAATTCTCCTTTTGTTTTTCTCACAATTTTCACTTCTCTAGGCAAACACGCTGTCGTAATTCCCCAATTTAGATGCTGTATTGTGATCATTTAAAGAAAAAATAATTTTGTATTAATAACATAAACAGTGAAATATATACCGATATGAGATCACAGAAATACACTAAAGGCCTCACATATGCGACTCACCGTCTGAATAATTCTTGGTCCGTCGCTTAGAAGGTAGAGTGCTCGAAGGTTGCTTACAACAGAACATTAGTTGGTACTATTCCAACTAATATTAGTAATTTTCAGCCTGCTTTCCAAAGGAAAGAAAGGCTTAATAGATTACTTTTCTGTGTATGTTGTCAATGGGTGTATGTGTGAGTGTCGATGAGTGTTTCTCATATACACTTTTGAACCCGTTAACAGAATTTTACCAATCTCGGTACACATTAGTACTGGTATCACATTTTTATAGATTTTTACCACAATTGGCCCGCCATTTTGAAGACAGCACTACGTAAAATATATCTCGAAAACTGCTGGACTGTTTTTTGGTAATTTCGGCACATAAATATTTCTTTGGTATACTACGTAAAAATAATCGACTTATTTTAAGGTTCTTATCTTTAAAATGTCAACTATACATTTAGTTTTGGGTTTACTTGATGGCTGATTTAAGATAAATTTCTTATGCAATTTTGTAAGATAGCATTTCATAGATTAATGAAGTTTTCATGCCATATCTCGGGAAACAATTGACCGATTCCTACTGAAGTTGGGGAAACCAGTAATAATGTGGTACGTATATGATGTAAAATCATATGTGTTAAATTTTTTAGTCACTTATTTTCATAATGACGCCCATGTAAACATTTTAGCTTATTATGATATATCTACTAAACTACTAAACAAATTTCAACTTATCTATGTATTCTAACTGTATGTATTACAACGATAAATTCAATTTACACAGATACCAATTTCTAAGCCATTTTGAAAGATAGCCACAAATGAAAAAAAAAAAAANTTTACACAGATACCAATTTCTAAGCCATTTTGAAAGATAGCCACAAATGAAAAAAAAAAAAATTATTTTGTCATGTTTTGGGAAAAAATTATTCGAATTTTACCAAATTTGACGAAGNTGAAAGATAGCCACAAATGAAAAAAAAAAAAAATTATTTTGTCATGTCTTGGGAAAAAATTATTCGAATTTTACCAAATTTGACGAATATGTACTATTGAAGGCCATAATATAACTTTTTTTAAGTAAGCCACATATTTATTTTCCAAAATGGTGACCATATAAACCTTTTGGCTATATGCGGTATATCTACGAAGCTTCGCAAGCAATTATATATTAACGCCTTTGCAAGCTTCAAATAAGTTCATGAATAAACTCTTTTCTCCACCATTTTAGAATGTATCACCAAATGCAAAACAAAGGTTTGATGTCCTATCTCGGAAACGTTTATATAATTACCACCAAATTCTTACATGAAATACTTTTGTAGCCCATTCAAATGTATATAATTTGAGGGGTTGGTTATATATTTTCAAAATAACAGCCATATCAATATTTTTGACTANTTGCAAGCTTCAAATAAGTTCATGAATAAACTCTTTTCTCCACCATTTTAGAATGTATCACCAAATGCAAAACAAAGATTTGATGTCCTATCTCGGAAACGTTTATATAATTACCACCAAATTCTTACATGAAATACTTTTGTAGCCCATTCAAATGTATATAATTTGAGGGGTTGGTTATATATTTTCAAAATAACAGCCATATCAATATTTTTGACTTCTCTGAGTTCAAGGGTTTTTTGAATCAAATAAATATTGTTTAGTATAACCAAATTAATTGTTTGTATAATGGCAACGTAATATTTTATTGTTGAATACAACTTATTTTGTTGTTCTTTTTTGAGTGCACCAAACAAATAATTGCTTGATGCTACTAAATATGTGTTTGTCTCTACGTAAATTAAACAGATTCGGTTAATATAAAAATAGTCGGAAGCCCAACTGAGAACTGAACTTAGATAATACACTGAAGAGCCAAAAAACTGGTACACCTGCCTAATATCATGTAGGATCCCCGCGAGCACGCAAAATTGCCGCAAGACGACGTGACATGGACTCAACTAATGTCTGAAAGTATGCAGGAGGCATTGAAATATGCGTCAATTTGAGAAAATGTTGCACGTCTGTCACGTTTAATGATTCTCGTCAGTCGTCGTTTGTCCCGTTCGTTCACGATCTTTTTTCGGCCGCAGCAATGTCGAAGATTTGATGTTTCACCGGATTCCCGATATTCACGGTACACTTGTGAAATGGTCGTACCCGAAAATCCAAATGTTATCGCTACCTCGGAGATGATATTTCCCATCTCTCGTGCGCCGACCATAACACCACGTTCAAACTCACTTAAATATTGATAACCTGCCATTGTAGCAGCAGTAACAGATCTAGCAACTTTACCAGACGCAAGTTGTCTTATATAGGCGCTGCCGACCGCATCGCGTTACTCTCGTTGGTTCCATACCTCTGACATTTGCATGCGCACGCCTGTCCAGTTTTTTTCGGCTCTTCAGTGTATGAGCCCGAGCGCTACTCCATAGCAACTTCAGTTAAAGTGACAACTAATCAAGTTGGAATGTTTTTAAATACATATATTTGAAATACTGGGCAACGTGTGCATTTAAAATATTGAAATTTTAGAGACATAAATTTTAGTTTCCTGTTGATCTTTCTTTATTGTGATGTTTGTAATATTATTAAGTAATAATACATTCACTAGCAAACACTGTTACAGTCCTAATTGTCACAACAAATGCAAACGAACACTCGAGCTCTTTATTCGAGAGAATGCAATCAAATGGGTGGCCAAATAAATATATACACTTCATTCAACATTATATTTTGTTGACAGCCATATTTCTTCCTGCCCAACAGAGGAGTTTTGTTAACGCAAACGTGTATTTGGTTGGATGATTGAAATTAACTTCGTTGCATATCAAGTTTTGTCGACTCAACAAACCATTTTGTTGAGGCAACTAAATGTATTTACGACCCTATCTATATAAACCAATATTTTGTTGGCCGTTCTCCCAGCGAAATCCCGATCTTCAAAAATTTTTCTTGGTTATTTCATGACCCTTTCACAGGACAACCTCGTGCCCGGACTTCTAACTTGAAAATGGACGCTAGATTTGAACGCGCTGCTGAAAATGATGGTGAAAATAAACTAAATGGATCAGCGTTGCCAACAAAATCTTTGCGTGCTGCAAAAAAATCCTTCGTTCAAAATATATCACTCGTAACTAAATATATTTTGTAAACAAACTGTAACGATAGGTTTGCTTACGCTAAATATTTGTTTAAAGTACTGAAACAACAAAATATTTGTCTCGTGGAATTTAAATTGTTTTCAATAAATTATTTGTATTTGTGAACAAATTTCTTTCATTTTGGTAGAACGGAGGCTTGGTTTAGCTGAAACAAACACCATGCAAACAAATATATTTGGTGAACTGAAACAATTATTTTTATCATTCTAGTGTGTCACTTATCCCAAATATTCTAAACCGAAATTTATATGATGGCAAAATCTGTGACCATAAATTTATCAAAGGTGGTAATACATAACATTAGTATATTACATCCATTAAAAAACAAAACAAAATTCAACCAAAATTTGTACGCCGATAGTACTCATTAAAAAAAGTTAATGTGTTTTAAAGATTTTCTTTTGGCGGCCTTTTGGTAAAATAGTGTCGAGTGGGAAAATGGAACATTTTACCATATTTTATGAACCATTAAACTAAAATTCGATCTAATTTCGCACACCATTCCTACTACAAGACATGTAAACTTACATGATTTAAGAATTGGCCAGGCACTGGTTTTAAAAATGGAGGCCATATACATATTTTAGATAAGTTTGTCATATATATTTAAAAAATTCAACCAAATTCGATCCAATTTTGTATGCCGACATTATCTATTTGAAGCATTGTAAACGTTACCTTTTTTTACAATTTTTTACGATAACACCACATAAAAAAATATAATGTTTGTGCCATGGTTCGGGAAACAATCAACCGATTTCCACGAAATTCTTCACAAACTAGCGCTACGTTAGGCCATGTAAACTTTTGTATTTTAATTGCTCAGTCCCTTATTTTAAAAATGAGACCCTGTATATATTTCAGGTTGGTAAACCATATCATTCAAAACATTAAACTGATTACACCCGAAGTTGATGCTCCGAATCCTACCTCCGTAATTCAGTTCGTTGCACTCTAGCATGTGATACGGGGTTTTCTTTATTCGATTCCCGGGTACGCACATTGTGTATTTGTTTTGTCCTACTACTGATGCAAATGTTTCTGGTTTGATTCCTGATCGCATTACTTTCTATGAGACGTTAACACCTGCTTTCTATCTAAACGTTTGAGTATCTCATTAAATAATAATATTTGCACCCATATAGAGGAAAGTAGGCTAATTAGTTATATCGGTAGGTTCTAATTTTAATTTAGCTTTACCTTTGAGACAGATAAATGTTTTCGTTATAACAGGCAACATCTCATGCTGACATCGTTAAACCTCATTGCTTATCTTACAAAGATTTACTTTGCCACAAATAATACGTTTGTATATGTGGCTGAGATGTGATAATTATAAACTTTACCTAATTTAATGTAATATTATTTGAAATAACAAATATAAAGTTTAGCAATATGCAAGGTTTAATAACATAATAATAAATTATTTGCTGCACTGTTAGGTTTTTCCAGACTGAATATTTCTTTAACCTTCTAATGATCGTTTGTTTATGGAACGTAAAAATGGCTTACTAAAAAATTATTCAGTTTGGGGTATTTTCATTGTATCCATATTATCACTCTGTTAACTTGCTGGCTTATTCTTTCAGATCACGTACCTGAGTAAATACAACATTATAAGTTCCCTTTTCAAATATGTATGTGCAGATTGTCGGCATTGTCTTTATTTCAGTTATGTCTAAAAATATACTCTCATATGTGACTACGTTAAACGTGAATTAAGTGAAACCTGATTTTGGTTATTTCTAGATACTTTCTCATGTAGGCTTGTTGAAAGAATAGCTAATTAACCGTATCAGTGTATACATTGAGAGAGAAAGCGCGAACGGTAGTTTTTCCCCATACAACCATGGTAGCGTTCCTACATTTCCTCAAAAAGTGACTCAAAAAAAAATCCTTTGCTTTAAGGATAAGTACTGGTAAAAATTTCTCCACGAGCCTGCGTAAACTCTCCGTAAAATTACAGACACGTACTTTTTCAATAACCGGTATTTCCGTAAATTTCACAGAACTGTCTGTGATTTCACGGAACCTCTCCGTAAATTTGCTAGTTATTTTCCTGTACTTACATATTTGAAAAAGTGATAGCGGAAAATTATCATATTTTCGTTTTCTGGCTGTTATAAAAAAATAAAATTAAAATAAAATATTTTATATATGAACAAGATTTGAACAGGAGTAAAAATTTGATGGTTCGTGTTTCTAGCTTCTTGCCTTTTAGCTTCTTATAAGAATATATCAGTTACACCGGTGCCTACATTGTAGACATAAAACCAACTTTTTTCAGTTTATTTTAAAGTTTGAGTATTTAAAGTGTTGCTGAACATTAAATACACCTAACAGTACTTTTTGATTTTTGAAGTAATAGGTCTTAGTGGCGTGGATGTGCTATCTGCCACAGAATCAATATTTTTCTTGTTAAAGTGGCAGAGGGAGTTCGTTATTGACTCGGCTTTGTTTGTACCCGAATCTCGAAGCTATAGGAAGTACGGGAACTTTCCGTATTTTTATTTACGGATTTCGGCTTCGATCTTTTGTCATTACGGACTGCATTTCCGTATTTCTACTGTAATTTCCGTTAAAAATCGTCCATATATCTGCTTACAGCATATGGATATAGATCAAATTTATATGACACAGTCTAGGCACGAACATTTATCAGTGTTTATCCAGAAGGCGTTTTCATTATTTAGAGTTAATTGCCCAAGTCTCGTAGAAATAATCATATATTCTGTTACGTCGTACATTAACACTCAACTGCGAATGAATATTCTCAATCTGCTTGAGTAAGGATTTTAATATAAAAGATTCACGCAACTTTTAATATATATTATATAGTCCATTAACGATTACATAAAAATTTTCCCGAGAAATGGCGGCAAAATAGGCTATATTTTGACACATTTGATACTTGTGAATGATACTTTCAGCATAACAAATTGGTCAAAACAGTCGAACTGTATGTATTTCAAAAGAACCTAAAAGTACCATAAAAAAGAGTCTTCACCATTTCAGTTCCATAAATTAACATGGCCTAAATAGTATTACTTATATGCGAAATATGGCAGGAATCGGTTGTGCTGTTATAATATATAATGTTAAAGCTTAATTTTCAAGTTTAACTATCTTTCAAAATGGCGATTTAATAACATTGTCACATTCCAAATTCAATGCTTAAATCATGCACTGCTAGTGAACCGAATTTGGTTTTATTGGTTAAATGGTTTCCGAGATATAATGCAAAAGCTTTCATTTGCCTTTTGCGGTTATTTATAAAATGGTGCACCAATAGCAATTTCTGTTTGTAAATTAAATGCTTACATCATGCAATGTCAACGTAATGTATCTGGTTTAAATCGTTTAAAAGGTTTCCCGAGACGTAGTCGAAAAGGATTATTTTTCAATTTGCAGTATCTCACAAATGGCGGACAATAACAATTACATGTTTCTTAGTTCAATTATTACATCATGTTCTGTCATCGTATAAAATTTGGTTCAAATCGATGAAATGTTTCCTAATATATAATGGTAAAGCTTTATTTTTTTTCAATTTGCGCTATCTTACAAAATGGCTGTCCCATACTGTGAGCTTTGTAATTTGAATTCTTATATTTTGCACTTTCAACGTACCTAATTAGTATTTTGAAATCGGGCAGATAGTTCCCGTGTAATAACAAAGTACTCTAAATATTTTAATTGATGCCATTTCGAAAATAAGTCTCCGGCGTGATCTGAAACTATAAAAATCTGATGTCATAACCAAATACTATATGTATGCGTAGTTTGGTAAAATTTGATTATCGAGTTTAAAAATTAAATTGGCGGGAGGGGGGAGTGGCATACATAAATTCATACATTAGGTGATTAGATAAGCCTATATTTCCTTCGGAAAATAAGCTAAACAAAGATACAAAGCAGGACCAAAAGTTCTTAGTTAACCGCGAACGTACTAAATTTAGCTTCGTATTACCTGACACTGCAATATATTCAGACGTTTTCTAACACTGCGATAAAAATAAAACAATAACATCAAAAAATTAGTTACGTTATATTGCGTGGTATGTATGAAGTCTCTATTGGGGCTTTTTTTTTACACGCAGTTAGATTTGTTGCTAATTTATCAACTAAAAACGTAAAGCCATGCGGTAAACTTTTATTACAGTTTGGAAACCTACAACGCACGTAAGAACCAGGCCAAAATAAAATTATATTAAAAGGAACTCGCCTGCTTCTCTTCGTTCCACAATGCATACAAGTTGAATAAAATATCTATATGTCCCTTAAAACGCTAATTTTAAACAGCTGAGTGTTAACACTCGTGTACACGCGAGGTAATTAAGCTGCATGTTTCTTGTATTACACTGTGAATATTTTACGTAGTATAATGTGCGGCCGGAGTGCTTTTTGCAGCGGATAGCGTCCCATCCCGTCGGCTCCCTGAAGTATAGCGGATTACGGTAGCCTACTCGGACACGTGCAGCCAACCACAATTCACTTAGCATTCATATAATTCCGTGGATTGGTACGTTCGCGGTTTACCGTCACCTACGACACAGAAAAACAAAGAACAAAATTGCCAATCAACAGAATTTTCGTTGTATGCACACAGCCAATAAAACTTTTACATACAATCGTAAATACCGTTTTAAATTTTTTATTTGATTCTTCGCGCAAATGGGAACTATTCAATCGTATTTCAAGTAAGTTTTTCTTACATGGCTTATATTTTATAAAATAGCTTTATAGAACATGTTTTAATTTTGTTTTTGATGCGTAACTTTCTTTCATCATCAACAATTAACTTCAACATACACGGGTTCTGTTTTATACTTAACTGTTCCTCTGAAATCACATTAATGCCGTTATGCTTATACCTTTTACTCAAATCAAAGCAAATATAATTTGGTCCAACACGTTAAACTTAATGCTCTGAATAATTAGACCCAATGAATAACGCACGCTAAATAAACCAAACTCAAGAACTAAATAAAATTTTTTTTAATTACAGCAATAAAATATTTGTGACCCCGGATCGATTTATTTTACCACAACTCTCAAATGATGAATTATACTGCTAAACTCATTATTCTACGAAAATTCCCACATATTGTTTTTACAGAGTGTTAAAATAATATTAATTGAAATATTCGAATAGTCGGTATGTGGAAAATGTGTTTGAAAATGCTTGTTTTTGTGTGCGTATTTTGGCATACGCTTACTTATCTTTGTGTTTTTTACAGATATAACTCAGCTGATTGTTGTAATTTACGTTTTAATGTGATAAACGGTTTTTTATAGTTCTTGGTGACGTTTTGTTTGAACCAATACGATTCTTCCAATTTCACGTAATCAAAAAATTAGTATTTTCTTAATTTCTGCAAACTATTAAAGGCAGAGACCGAAAGCCCGAGTATTATACATATAATTTAAAACGTTTCCTATGTACTGAAAACTGCCAGGTACGATACTTAAAAGTCTCTGGTATTATGGGACACACAGGTTTATACTTCTTGAAAATGCCCTATTTTTTTCTGAGAAGGCGTCAGTAACGACAAAAAATGCCAATTATTTCGACTGTTCAGCGGTCGGATTGCAGTTATATTACAGCCTATGAAATAGAATATATATTTTGAATAAATATACTCATCTGAATGACGTAATGAACACCACACTAAAACAGTATGCCGAGAGTAAGTACTTATTGTAATCGAAGATATTCAATTTGGCAAAAGATCGACTTAACAACGAGGAAGATTATTATGTGAAAGAAACATGCTCCATAAAATAAAAAGAAAGGTTTTTTTTTTTTTTGGAAATAACAAGAGGAAGATATTCCGTGCCACAAGACAAAGGAAGCAAAGGCGAAACATCAACAACGATTCTAATTCGGATTCGACTGTGTTTCTGACGTCATTTGTACCGTTACAATTTGTATATTCTAAACCGTAATCAAGAAATGATATCGTTAAATTGAAACTTCCGAGGTCTTTATCTTCCACATTATGTAGGTCGATAAAACAGCAGTTTCTCCATGATAACACTAAGTTTATTGTTTGCTAATATAAAGTATATTGATCAGAAAATTTAATCTCTCGTTCCGCTGGCAATAGGAATAAGATCTCTGTTAGTTATAAAATGGTGCTTACGCGAGTAGTCTGACCACTATACCACCGCGGCAATAATGTGTGCAGAAAAATTTTTCATTTTACTTCTTGCCGACAACAGTGCAAACACTATTGATTCCGCTCAAGAGGTTGAAAATGAGAATGTGAAGAAGTGTCGCGGAGGGTTTTCGAAGAAATGTTCCAGAATAAAGAAGCTGAAAGACGTTCCCAATTTGTTAGTTATCTCTCTAGATCTGATGCCTAGTTGTATAAGAAAGCTCCCGCAGAAGAAAGTGAACCAACTTCCCATGAAATTTTGTCCTGCTCCAACCCCGGACGATCAGGAAAAAAGCTAAACATTTTGATACTAGTGATTCAATTTCAAGTCGTTTTGCATAGCACATACTCTATGTAAACCGATTTGTGCTCCTCATTCCGTAATATTTATTTTGTAACAGTATTTCGCATTTTTTACTCGCATGTGTTTTACTATTCGTTTATTTTGTCCTTAAACATGCACATCCTAATAGGGGTTTACATTTTTATGTAGACTAATAAATGAAATGACTAAAATGTTTACTACACTGAAATTGTTTTTATTATATCTACATTTTATTCACTTTTGTTGTATTCTTCATTGAACTTCAAAATTTTTATATATTAAGTTTAATTTTATTCGTTTCCTTATAAGTCATATTGGATTAACAACGTTTAGTTTTAACAACAAAAATGTAATCAACGATCTCAAAAACCCCAGGGTCAGAATTGTTAGAAATCGGGAGCACTCTAAATAAACCTTCACACCATGACAATATCTGCCACGCTCTCCATTCATAAGCCCCCCTCCCCCTTTTTTTCTTCCTTCACCGGCAGACACTTTCCTGCCTGACGGCGCCCAGCATCGAATCAGCGACCCCGGTGGTTCTAGCCGAGAGACTAAACTTCTGAGCCGACCGCGGGTACTGTGTTCTCGCCACGTGAAGAATGTTTATCAGAACATTATATTTCAAATATGTATTTAGTATATATCTGTTCAACAACGTACTGACGGGATATATCACTCCAACGCCGTGTGAGGAACTATTGAATAAATATGCTAATGAGTCATGAATTTCGTCTAGACCTCGGTTCCCCTTAGTTCAGAACTGTTACCAGTACTACAAATAACAGTTTTAAACGAGGAGTGTTCAATTTTCGAAGTACTTTTGTACATCATGAACGTGTAGGTATCGCCAGAAAGTTTGTTTCTAGCCTCCATTACGTATAAAAAGCTTCTTTATCTATTTCATAAAATGTTGTATTATCAGATCTCATTTTGCCGACATCATTTTCTGTATATGGCATTTTAGAAAATCAGGATTTCTATACCCTTTCGTTGATTTTGATATGAAAGAATTTTTTTAATTTCCCTAGAATTATTAGTTGTTACTTAACGTTTAGTCGAAAGCGCAATAAAAAGCTACAGAAAAAATTAAGGTGACAACCCGGGGAGGGAAATTCATGTACACTAAAGAGGAGGTGGACCGACTTCGTCTTCTGCTCATGTACCAAACACTGAGTTGACCATCGCTAACACAACTGGCAAAATCACGTGACCAGCTCTGATAAACGTATTTATTTACTTATGAATCTTCGAAAGATTCACTTGTTTATAATAATAAAATACAGTGACTAACCAAAATATATTCTAGTTACATTTACACAAAAGATCAGAGGAAATGTGGAAAGATCTGAAAGCACTTTCTTACCTACACAATGCTCTAACCTCAAAAACTACCCACGTTATTCTGAGCCTACTTTCTGACAGCCTACTTTGCTAATGAGATCACTTTCCTGACTGTGTGTGTCAGTCTGTGTAAGCATCGCCTTCACAACATTCCAATCATAGCACCATGTTTAACAAACCTTTAGTAAACAGAACCACGTTAATGTTTCCAATCGTATTGAAATGTTTTTTTTTATTGCTGCCTTCCACAAATGTATGATATGTAATTTCAAGAAATTACCCAACCGATCCAGACAATGCGTTTTTTGGAAGATAGCGTTGTACGGGAAAATATGTGTTTATATATTTATTTAAAGAAATATTCTTATTTGANATGCGTTTTTTGGAAGATAGCGTTGTACGGGAAAATATGTGTTTATATATTTATTTAAAGAAATATTCTTATTTGACGAATTGCTGCTAAATTTGGCGTACTGTTAATGGAAATGTATGTCACCGTTTATTTTATATATTATTAACATTTTAGTTGTATTGATTTTCATGTATCACTTTCTAACTAAAAATAATTTGTTTGACTTAAATTCTAGTAAACATCTAGGCTGATTAAATGCATAATTAAGGTTCTATTTTGTGCTATGTATTGTATGTGTGGCGTATGCGTAAAATATGACTTCTTTGGTATTGAATGGTACATTCATGCCTGACTCTCTACGCAGTCGCCTAGAAGATTTACACATCGATCCTTTCTTAGAAGAGACTTGAAGATGATCTCTTTGTAGACATTAGTGGCTTGAAGCTGCAATCAATTTCAGGAAGCATCCTGTGTGTATTTGCATCATATGAAAATCGCATTCTACTTAACAAATATCCTTCTTTAGAAGCCTAAACCAATTGAAATCGAATTTGACCAAAACCGGACTGTCAGTTGGATGGCTGGTCTTTAATGTTCCAATGAGAAGACTGCGCAAGTTCTTGTGTTGCCTCACAGGATCCATGTATCTTAAGGAAGGTGTTTGACGGCTTACCAATAATTCTAAAAGACTTGTCGCTGCGGATGGAAACTTTTATGAATGCTGCAGATATGTTAGCCCGATTCCAAAACTCTAAAGAATATGACAAGTACGAAAACGGCGTTCATTTCCAAGCACGTTAAATGGTTTCGCTTTTAAAAAAGTACATACAGCTGGAATTTAGTCATCCGATTGCCTCTCAAAAATTGAACTAGTAACGAACCGCATCTGCAGAAGATAAAATAACATTTTTAATGTTTCTTTTCCCTCTTCTGACTAAATAAACCAGTTTACGAGTGACTGTTGAGAATGCGGTGTTTTGTTTTTGTAAACATTGTCATTACTGATCTAAATTATANAAACCAGTTTACGAGTGACTGTTGAGAATGCGGTGTTTTGTTTTTGTAAACATTGTCATTACTGATCTAAATTATAAACGTTTTTAATAACAGTTGTGCAGGCCACTTCACGCTTGGTAAAACCATTTAATAAGTACGTTGTTTCGGTTACACAGCTGTAGTAAATTGGTAGGCATTGCGAATACATTTTGACTTGGAGGTTGGCCGTGCGATTGCTGGTACTAAAAACTTCTGATTCTGGANAAACCAGTTTACGAGTGACTGTTGAGAATGCGGTGTTTTGTTTTTGTAAACATTGTCATTACTGATCTAAATTATATACGTTTTTAATAACAGTTGTGCAGGCCACTTCACGCTTGGTAAAACCATTTAATAAGTACGTTGTTTCGGTTACACAGCTGTAGTAAATCNCATTTAATAAGTACGTTGTTTCGGTTACACAGCTGTAGTAAATCGGTAGGCATTGCGAATACATTTTGACTTGGAGGTTGGCCGTGCGATTGCTGGTACTAAAAACTTCTGATTCTGGATCAAGTTGTCCGGTCATGTGCTGTGGGGTGGGGGGAAGCAACTGAACCTCGAGTATGCATGGGAGTAAATAATATTTTTATACATTCCATATAGTTATGTTGCACCTGGAAGATATTTATGGTCGGAACTGTACACAACAAGGAATAAGCGGACGGTGTTTTGAGCGATCCCGCTGTGAGACATCTGATTTGTTGAAGTTCGTGCATCTCTCGTTTGTGAATGGTTGATGGTGGTAACACCGAGCACACAATACGCTTTTCATTGGCTGCGAGAAGCACTCTTGACACATACTACAGCGCGTACCACAAAATTAAACAATTGCAACACTTGTGGTTGAAAGTTATTTCGGGACTGAACGGATTAAATAACAGGAAGTATATTTGACTTACGTATATATATAATTATTTCTGGAAAACGCTGTCGGGAATAACGAAAGCAGGACAGACTCGCTCCTTATTTCCTGTTTACTCGGGCGTTGGAAAGGAGAATCCTGGGGCTAATCTAAGAAATATTTGCCGCTGCAGTTGCGAAAATATTGTTTCTTGTGGCAGTCAAGCAACTCACCCATACGCTTTAGAAAACTAAAATTCGTATGAACCATATGCAATAAATTCCAAAATCATTCAGAATTTCTTAAATCTTATAATATACAGGCACTGCTGTCTTGTAAATTTTATCTCTTTACACTATTGCAAACACGACTTAAGGAAAACAAGGTGCTATGATATCGACCATGATTTTTCGAGAACGTGTGACTTAATTACCCTTCGAGTTTTCTGACAATTTTGAAGCGGTGGTCGTTGTAGGATTTCCGATAAATTGCACATCAGACATGAACAATTCCATTTGCAATGATTTCTCGAGACCTTAGTTTGGCAAGCTAAGATTTTTCAGTTTTGCGGCTATTACAACATCGTGAATACTGACAGAAAACTGTATATTATGTTAGGTTGTAAGAGGAATGGCAAATTTTTAAAATAACTATATTACATATAAGCATGTTGTTAAGGAACAGGGATATGCATTTGAATATATCAAGTTATTTTAGTTAAAAACAAAAATGTTTTAGGAATTAAATTTCTTGTTTAGAATGGTACTGTGGATTGAGGAAATCATTAAGGTCTCTCTTTATAACACTATTTTCCAAGGAAACTGAATATTTGTTAAGTTTGCATGTTTACAGAAAAACAAATCCCTAAGAATACTACCACAGCATTTAGTATATTTATGCAAGCAAAACTTTACAAAGAATTTTAAAGTAAAAGCAGGTTTCCCTACCTCGTGCAATTATTTTGTGGAGTATATTGTATTAAAATTTTATGTTTGATACATAATCTTTAAAATCGTAACTTTTACTTAACCGTGATTACGATTACTTTAGAAGTAAATCAAACTGCCTCAAATACCATAAGCTCAAAAAAACTAAATAAAATGTCAACGATAACATAAGACAAGCACAATATGAAAATTAAGATGTGAAAAAGTAAATAAGTATCACTGACATTTCAGAAATAGAATACAATAGGAAACCCCACTTACAACACTGCGACGATTTCACTCCCCCCACCCATAACCAGTTCAGTGTAAAAAAATTTATCTTTTACAAGTGAGTCATAAGGACGTGTTCACTAATATAATATGAGATATTGGGAACGAAACGCGTGTTTTACTCTTTTTCTAAGGAGCCAGTTATGTCTGTAATATAAAAAAAAAAATCATCGTGCATACTGATTGTAATTATTTTTTTGCCAGACTGTGACAGAAAGTTTGAGAGTGAGAAAAATGTCACAAAAATATTGCGCATTTGGGAGTAAATACAAGGAAACTATTTTCAGCGGAAGTGAGGTTACGTTTCCAAAATTAATGTACACGGATTTGGAGTTTCAATATAATGTAATGGCAACACATGAATCGAGCCCACAAATTAAATATCAAGATTTTGTATTTCTTTTTAATACATCCCTACTACAACAACTAAATGGAGCTTTCTTTATTTCGTAATACCATGTCATTTCAATAAAAAAATTTTAAAATTAATAATATGATTCATAAATATTTATAAAATATATTTTTTTCAAATGCGCAAGTTGTGTGTTATTAAAACATAATTAGCTATGTACCCATTATTTTACGGCATTTTCTGGATAATCAGTTAAAATATATTTTTTTTCCCCCATTTCATGGAACTTTTTATAGCACTAAAAAAAATTGTCCTACCAATTTTACGAAAAAATGGTGCGGGGTGTAATTTTATTTTGTTTTGTTTGTGTATTACCATCATGCCAACCCGGAAATATAAATTTATTTCTTTTTTGCAGAAAAAAAAAACGAGGTGCCTGATTACCGCGAGATCGTTAGATGAGTGAAAGAGTCCCGCAACACTGGATCATGCGTCAACACAGGGAAGAGACACAAAACATTCTCATCGACACGTTACATTGTGTGATTCAGGGTTTCATCCTCCGCTTGAAAGGGCGAGTTGCCTGTGACGGGGGACACCTGCCTGACATTATAGTCACGAAGTAGCTTGTGAAATTTAAGTGGCATACTTTACTCTCTGTACTGATAATAGTATTAAATATATTCCACTATGANACATTGTGTGCTTCAGGGTTTCATC
Organism: Clitarchus hookeri; assembly: GCA_002778355.1. Classification (NCBI taxonomy): domain Eukaryota; kingdom Metazoa; phylum Arthropoda; class Insecta; order Phasmatodea; family Phasmatidae; genus Clitarchus; species Clitarchus hookeri. The sequence goes on along the minus strand of NQII01004327.1, from coordinate 44,781 downwards.
CTCCGCTTGAAAGGGCGAGTTGCCTGTGACGGGGGACACCTGCCTGACATTAAAGTCACGAAGTAGCTTGTGAAATTTAAGTGGCATACTTTACTCTCTGTACTGATAATAGTATTAATTACATTCCACTATGGCTTGAAATTACCAACCTTGTTGAAATACCTCCATTTGTTCCGCCCAAACCTGAATAAGGTTGCAACACGTGGCTGTCAATGGAGTTCATAATAATCAATATTTGCGTAGGTAATAGTATTTTCGATTTATTTATTGCATATTTTCTGTATCAGGCCATCATAACCTACTGAATTTTTACCATCCACTTTGAGCTCTGAGTCAACTTTGGAAGACGACATGTCTCCCCTGAATTTGAATGTCTTAGGTAGCTGTGCTCAAAATATTAACCATATCGCCACAGAATTTGATTTCATGTTTGCCTGGTGGCGTCATGTTTCTTGATTGATTTATTAATACAACCATTGCACCGACAGATCCGAGGTTATCAACACATACTTTTTCACTGAAGCGCCAAGAACCTTACCGGGCTTGTATCTTCAGTGTCAGACCTGGCGCAATCAATTTTTTTTTACGAGTATTTCATGGGCAAGACTTGATGGAGCATGGTATACTTGCTGGAGAGCGATCTGAGACCGTGGGTCGTATCCTGAATAAGAGCTGCAGAAGATTCCGCATTTGGGGATTTGGATATATCCTTCTGTTTCTCCAGTATCAAATCGGTTTTCTCGGAGTACCATCTAGCATTATCCACTTGGAGTTTGCTGATGAACTCAGCCATGTTAATAAAGTATTGTGAGAAAGTCCACGATAAAAATGGTAGTAGATGGATTTCTAATACTTCTCTTATCGTATCGCTACATAGCGAAAAGTTAAGGTATGGAACGGGAGAAATTCCAATCGGTACAGTTTCGGAGGTAAGGATAATAAGATAATTTGGGGGCAAAAACATATGTACTGGTAAGAGAATAAGAAAATAATATTTTTTTTTACTCTACCAGGACGTCCCGAATGCATGCCGAGGGTACGCGCTTATGTCAAAGAAGTAGAAACAGGACCAAAAATGAAATAACCAGAAAACGAATACTTGGAAAACTGCCTAACATAATGGAACGGTGATTGCCGTTTGTCGTAATAAATGCGAATCGCGACAATATTGCAACACTCGCTCTTCGCATTAAGTAAAATACAAAGAATAAGAAAACGGGAAAATGAAGAACAGCAGTAAGTGTTATAGGTTGCAATTACAGCGACCGATGTTTAAGTTCGAACAATAAAACAAGGAATAATATGATTCTATCCGGAATGTTTGTTCAAAAAATGACGAAATGATTATCTTACCAGGGTATCAATTAAAGTCGTTCGCCACGGAAAAATTTGTTATTTTATATTTCTATCATATATTGATCAACTTTTAGACATTTTCTGTAAGTACCTATTCCTCAAATAATTTTTTTTTTTTTTAGATCGCGTGGTTTTAGCAAAATGACATATTAAAATAAAATGTTTTCTGTTTTTGTAATGTTTGCAGAAAATGTATAAAGGGCAGCTGAAAAATATTGTCTAAATTCATTTCAAGGTATGTTAACCTAAAGTTAGTTTTTATAAAATTAAGGACAACCACGTGTTCTTGACACACTGGGTGCCGCGGGTTTTGACCAAAACTGCTCCTCCTGCGCCTGATCCGTTAGGGTATAGCAGGAGACAACTTACTGAGCAGTGGAGGGGAGTGCGGATCAGGACTTCCCATAACATTCAGGCTTATTGATTAGGCCACTTCCGGCTGTATTATATTGTCACATCAGGCTGTTAGATGTGTGCACTCCCCCACCAGACTGGACACTGTCCATAACCATTGAGTTATTTGAGCTTGGGTGGATGTTCTCCACCAGAGGGTGGTTCCATCTCACCTGCCAACAGCAGAGTACGGAGTTTAATCCGTACGTGCCACCTTGATTGGGCCGAGGACTATCCACCTCTACGAGCCCGCTTCGTGAACGAGTCCTCTTACTAGGCGGACCAGACCGACGTTATTTTCAGCAGTCTTCACACAAAGACTGCAAGAGTGCACATAGGATATTGAGGTATAACCGCCGAGTAAATATTTTCGCGAAAAAAAGGTGGTCCGAAGGAAGAGACATCTCTGATATGCGGCTTGAACGCTTTTGCTCTCTCAGGAGATGCACAACGCGGCCTGATAGGTGTAACCCTGAACGTGCGACCGAGTGCTCCTGCAACACAGAGCAAAGAGGATTATAACAACGAATGTAGTGAAGCATAGCCTCGAACACAAAGATATCTAGCGGACGGGCCCCGTATTTCTTTAAGCATTTTAATTTACAAACACAAAAGGGACTAGAATATTAAATGTTAAGAAACTCTGTTTACTTTACCAAAAGTAGCTCTAAAACTACGCGCTTACAAAACTGGCTGTTTGTGTAATGATAGGTGGTGTTTTGCTTTCTTCCATGAAACTGACATGTAACGATTGCAAAATGAAGATATGACAAATGCCGAAAGTGAAATTATAAAGAATAAACCATTATAACAATTTTGATCCCGTCGTGGGGACTCCGATACTCAATATCACAGTCTACGGTAAACAATTTTGTATAAACAATATAAATAAAACTCACGCTCGCAAAAATTGTAAACACAAAATTATATATGAAAAAATAACAACACGTTGTTGATCACGTCGCTGCTTTGTATCACAAAGCAAATTGAAAGAACGCAAACAGTTCAACAAACAATGACACAGCAGACACGAACAGACAAACCAGCAAATACACCATTACTCGCCGATTATTTTCAAGTTCTCAAATTTCTACGAGAAAATTGTCCTTGTTTAAGCTATATTCGCACGATAAAATTTGCATAAAGGTTTTTAAAAATGACAAAAATTAAGCAGTTATCTTTAATAAATAATCAGTATGGCTTCAAACATTTAATGGGCCCGATAATGCGTCTACTGCCTATGTTAGACCAATGTAAATTAATTTTATAATTTGTTATTTTCCTTAAAAATACAAATCTCATACTACTTTATGGGATGTTTGTTATTTAAAATCGACATTAATAATATTTGTTAATTTTGGTGTATACTCATATGAGGGCTAAATATAAGACAAAGAAATTAATAATATAACTTCCGATTTTTTCTACCGTGAATCTTAAGGAGTAAAATCGGTATCGTGTTACACAGATTTAAGCCAAGGCGATGGAAGAGATTTAAATTTCTGCTGCTTAATGGCAAATGCTTAAGATTTTCGTCGTGTGAGCCTCTTCATGATCGTTCAACCGTTTCGATATAACGCGTTACAGGCGCCAGCGCTGTGCGAACTCATTGTCTGGAGAAAACGATTGTTCTGCGCCAATAGTTGGACAAGCAAGTGGGAAAAACTACACTTTGTGAGGAAAAGACCAAACCTGTCGTACATCCTCTCCACACCCACTGTCAATGTTTGGCGTCTCAGAAGGGGCGCCACCTGAAACCCAACCCCCACACAACACAGCTGTCATAGTTCCCAAGACACGCTACATAAACTCGTAATTACCCATATTATTTTAATTTTATAACTAATGATTATAATTGGATACTTGTGATATAAAGGAAGCCATACAAATGTTTCTGGAAGTCCATAAGACGAGACATCCAACATGTAAACCAAAAAAAATCAATTTTTGATTCTTTGTCAGATGTAGCTTTTAATGTTTTATATAACAACAAAATTTTATACAGAATTTTTTGATAATATATTTATATAGCTGAGGTTCCTATTGAATTTCACGAAGTTTCGTGTTTCAAATACTTAAGGGATTTATTTAACATTGATTTCCCTTTTAACTCTATGGCTATAAGCAGGTCTTTAAATTCGCAAATTTCTTAGAAACGACTACAAGGAAGACCTGTTTTATGCCCTAGGAAAGCATCTAGTTGAGAATGTGCGAAAAGCCGCTTGGATTCCAAGTTTGGTGTTTTCGTCGTTATGTGCAATGTTTTTGTTCCATAGTCAACTATAATCCATTAATGGTTACTTCACACTTTTCTGAAGCCCTGATAAAGTTCTAACTCCAGGATATTTCTCTACCTCGTGCAAACAAAACGTAACCGAGTCTAGAAAATTATGCCAGTGGGACAACGCGCCGCATTCGTGCGCACTTAGTTAAATAATGTTTTTCATAAAAACTAATTCTTACTATGCATTACCAACACACGTATTTTCTTATTGTTTTATTCACATAAATTATCAATTAATTATTATAATTAATGAACCAAATATAAAGGTAATTTCTATTTAATCAAAACTGAGGTACTTTTACGTTAACACAAATGTAAAATGCTGGTGATACGTGGAATATTTATGAAACAACCAAACACATCATAAATGAACTGATTTCTCAAATATGTTATTCAAAAAATGTAAAGAAATCGCTAATATACTGTAGGGGCGGAAGGGTCCCCTCACTGAAGCTAGCTTCATCTGTCGGAAGGGAAGTTCTGTCTTGCAATGCAGCGAGCGACACGACGGTATCTCGGCACGCAGCCGCGGGTCGGCTAAATCACGGCTGGGGAAATCCCGCCTCGCCGCCGAAGAGGCCGTTACGGAGCGGAGACCTGACATACGTGATCGGACTGCGAGAGTCGCCCATCAAGCACGCACGCACGTACGCGCAGGGGAGAAAACTTCTTATGCGCATCGACCTGCCGTTTGATACCTCTCCCCCCGCAGCCATGCGCTTCTGCGTGTGTTTTCAAATATCCTTGCCTGGGTAATAATATCAAGTCCTATGACCACTCAACAGTCAACGGCACCCGCAATGAAGAAGACAGCAACCAACTATACCCTGAAGTGCAGAGATTTGGGCAGGTCTTTACATCAAGGTCTCGAGAGCTGATGAGGGTAAAGCGAGGTGAGTATGGGGTAGCACCAGAATGCTAGGGTGGAAAGATCTCCGAGAAAAACCGAAAAAAAAACCCCGCTGACCAGCGGCATTATCTGGGGAAGACCTCCAATCCCCCCCCCCTCCAAATTCCCCTCCTCGCAACAAGGGAATCGAACCCGTTTGGCTTTGTTGGGAAGTAAGTAGTCTAGCAACTGCATCACGGTGGTCCCTATATAAACCCTGAAGAAAGATGTTTATTTATCAGTCCAATGTTTTATAGTGGTTAAGTATTAGAATGACTTAACGATAAAATAATTTTCACCTACTGAGGGGTTCCGGACTTAGATACATGCATATGTCTTATATTCACTTTAAAAAGTGTAAAATAAAATTAATTAAACTGCGCGTAATTTGTAGAGTAGAATCCACTACCTATAGTTATGGCCCTGTTTTTTTTATTTATGTGTGTTTAGCTTTGTAAAATATGAAAATATGAGATAAACAAATTAAAGGAATGGAAAATTAATTGGTATTATATTTACACAATATACTAACTCATATTATTATACTGATATAATGTTTTTTTCTAAATGTCTTATTTTTTACATTAATACAAGAGAGAACATGTAATACAACCTGAAACTTTTAAAAACTTGTTGAAATACTTTGCTAGAGTATTTCAGAAAAATTGTTTTCATCACTTCCATCGTAAAACTACAATTCATCGAAATATTCAAGAGAAAATTTTTCCTAGCGTGTGGTTTATAAAATAAATATGAAGGTCACTGTTGTTACGCGCTTGCTTCTTGGTCCCGCGCGAGCGAGGGGAAGTGAATGTCAGAGCAGTTATACGATAGCGGTGGCGGGAAGTAAATGGAATATTTGGAATGACAAGCGAGCGATACCGAGAAACCGTGTATCTGTTACAAAAAGTTAGCCGACACGATAATCTTTTTTGCAGCGCGCACTTCTGACCTTGATTGTATTGAGTTTCTGTATTTATCTGAAGAATTTTCTAGCGGTTTGCTAGCCCTAGTTTTTCTAAGCTTCACTTGGGGTGCGTCGAAGTTTCCAGGTCAAGGCCACCAGAGAATAAATAGTACGATCTGCCTCCAGGACGAGAACTGTAGAATGGTTTAGTGANAAGCTTCACTTGGGGTGCGTCAAAGTTTCCAGGTCAAGGCCACCAGAGAATAAATAGTACGATCTGCCTCCAGGACGGGAGCTGTAGAATGGTTTGGTGGNTAGTGACTGATTTTCAGCGAGAGAAGTGACCAGCAGAAGGGAAAGCTGCTACAGCGAGTATCAAGCAGTGAAGAGTGCGACTGGCAGGCTGGACTACTGAACTAGACGAGAGAGTGAAAAACAATTTTAAAATAATGGCAACAGACAAACTGAACATGTGTCAAAGATGAGTATAACCTAATTTACTATAACCAAACAGAGACATTAAAACATGCGTTCACTAGAGTTGAAATATACATTAGATATTGATATCACTGAGAAATANCAGACAAACTGAACATGTGTCAAAGATGAGTATAACCTAATTTACTATAACCAAACAGAGACATTAAAACATGCGTTAACTAGAGTTGAAATATACATTAGATATTGATATCACTGAGAAATAAAACAATAATAGTGGATATAGATATTTTAACGCTGTAAATAACAGCTGTGTGAATAAATTAAAAACTTCTTATTTTAATGTTATATTGTTCAGACCTCCATCCCTCAAGAAATCGGATACCCCCCTGAGGCATCTTATAACGGTATTATGAGTAGAGGAAAAAACATTGTCACCGAGATAGCTATCACATGCCAGGGCTGCACGTGTGTATAATTGAAAGTATTGATGTTGTTTGTGCACAAATTACTGGCACAGTATATGAATCAGTAACTAAACAGAAGGTTCACATTTATATTGTTATACACTGAAGAGCCAAAAAAACTGGTATAGGCGTGCGTATGCAAATAACAGAGGTATGGAACCAATCAGAGTAACGCGATGCGGTCGGCAGCTAGATCGGTTACTGCTGCTACAATGGCAGGTTATCAAGATTTAAGTGAGTTTGAACGTGGTGTTATAGTCGGTGCACGAGAGATGGGACATAGCATCTCCGAGGCAGCGATTACATTTGGATGTTCCCGTACGACCATTTCACGAGTTTACCGTGAATATCGGGAATCCGGTAAAACATCATATCTTCGACATCGCTGCGGCCGGAAAAAGATCGTGAAAGAACGGGACAAATGTCGACTGACGAGAATCATTAAACGTGACAGACGTGCAACCCATTCTCAAATTGGCGCATTTTTCAATGCCTACTGCATGCATACCTTCAGATATTAGTCGAGTCCATGCCACGTCGTCTTGCGGCACTTATGCATGCTCGCGGGGCCCTACACGATATAAGGCAAGTGTACCAGTTTTTTTGGCTCTTCAGTGTATTTACACATGCAAGCAGAAATTTAGGTATTGGACCTCTTGAGATCAGATAACTAAAATTTGTCAGCGTTCATCGAGTAATTTTTCGAGTCTTTTCACTTTTGTTATTATTTTGCCGGAACACACCTTTTCGTCTTACTCAAAGTATTGAAGTCGAGCGCATGAGATGAGACGAGTAATAATATTATCTGCAGGCGACTGCTGTTGGGGTTGGTGTCTTTACACTGCAAGTCAAAAACATGAGTTATATTTATATGTAAGCATGAATCAACTCAGCAGCATCTTGACCAGGAAAATTTTTTATTAAATAAGCTACATGTTAAGTCGTCTCATCATGCTTGTCTAGGGTAAATTACATGTTATCTTTGGCTTCCACGTACTCGATTCTGCACTCCTGGGTTCGACACATTATAAAGTTAGAAACAGTGGATTCTAAATAAATTTTATTTAAAACGGTTCCACAACTGATCGTGTCAGTAATAAATTTTATTTGAATTGATTTAAGAATTATATTTAATGATGTTCAATGAATATATTTCTCTAGGAAGAAGTTCCAGTCCATTACATTCGTTCAACCGTAGAGCGCGATTATTTCACACTTCTGAAATGAAAAATTGGTGAACATACTTATAATTTCTGACAATGTCATATATTCAAATTTGGAATAATTCAAGTAACATTAGCACTACCTAAGGATCATTTGGCTCATGTCTTATTATCTTATGGAAATTATTTTCGTTCATACTAGAGTAATAATTAGCGTAATATGGAGAAAGTTATTTTCAGTCATTGAAGTAGTTGATTCACGTATATAATGCAAAAACACTCTCAATGTCCATGAAAAGTAATGTTTACGAGTCAGTGTAAATTTTTTTTCTCTGAGCTTGTCTGATCGAAAGTTTTGCGAAGTGACGAGGCATCGTGTCTCCGATCCCGAAATAAAGTGAAAAGTATTGAGCAAAGTGTACACTTCAGTTATGGCTGGAAACTGTAAATTCTCTTATAAATGTCCAAGAAAGTAAGAAGAGGATAATGCAAGCACCTATATAAAAACAGTCGAATGGGCACATTATGTTTGAAATACTTTAGTTTAAAAAAAAATCCTTCGTTAGTATTAGTGAAGTGAGAAAATAGAAGCGCGGATGTAATAAAATTTGTTTATTGCCTGNTAAAAAAAATCCTTCGTTAGTATTAGTGAAGTGAGAAAATAGAAGCGCGGATGTAATAAAATTTGTTTATTGCCTGGATTTTTTTCTGAATAATTTTGGGTGATCTTCAGTGATTGGTATTTTTTTAAGTGTAGGTTCATGGTGTAAAATAAATACAAATTTATATTATAAATAGTATTTTGTTTTAGCAAACAACATTGTAATTTAAAAATATTTTAAAGCTTATATTAGTAAGTTAAATTGGGAGCACACTGATTAAACAAAATCTAATAATTTCACTTCGTTTCCATTTTTCAATTTTTCTTTCTTTCAAATATGCCGTTTTATTTAGAGTATTACAAAGTCAACATAGGTAATGATAATGTACATTCAAGCTCTAGAAATAATGATATTNGCCGTTTTATTTAGAGTATTACAAAGTCAACATAGGTAATGATAATGTACATTCAAGCTCTAGAAATAATGATATTTTTTATTTATATTAATTCACTAACATTAACTATGTTTTCTATGTAATTTATTACGAATTGGGTATTTCCGTAATAACGAATTGCTTTGCAGGCCTACATAGCTTCAGTGTTGGAAACAATCATTAGGGAAAATTGTTTGGAGTGCAGTCTGCCCTTATCTGTCCCACTATAGTGAAATCCAAATGAGAAAATAATGCGCAGAAATTCAAAGCGCGTCGGGCGAGTCGGGAGAGTCGATTGCCGCTTCACAAAGGGGCGGGATTGTTCAGTTCAGAGGTGACGGTGGCCGAGAGTGGTTGGGTGAGAGCTGCTTCACGCGTTAATATTACCTATCAATGAGTGAAAGGTTATTTTGTATCAAGTAAAGTTTATTTGGAGCAACGAAATTGAATGTATAGGGACAATGAAATATTTTGCATTTGAAAACCAATTATTTTGTTGTTCTTATTTAGTTGCCCCGGGCAAAGATTTAGTTTGTGTAACTAAATATTTATTTGGCTCTATGAGAATTTAACAGTGACGGTTAGTTTAAAAGTTATTTTGAAGACCGACCGAGATTCTAACGTAAATCATCTACTTCGCTACGTTGCAGCAACCTCAGCTTAAGCGCCTACAAAAAAAATGGGAAGGTTTTTATATACATACATTTTCAAATACTGGGCAACGTGAGCAGGTAAATATTTATAGTTTTACAGCGTTACAGTTCCAGTTTCATGCTGAAATTGTATTATTAGGATGTCTTTACCACTAATACGCATCAATGAATACACTGACCAACACACAAAAAAAATGCAAACAATTTTTTCAGCTGCATTTTTCAAATGAAGTCAATCAAATGATTGGCCACACAAATATTCGCAGTTTATTCAACAAAACATTTTGTTGACGGTCTTATTTATTTGGCTTGGCACGGTGGTTTCGTTTATTTAATCGTGCATTTTGTTAGATGAATAACAAAAATTAATTTTGTTGCTTTTCACGTTTTGTTTACACAACAAAATATTTTGTTTGGACAACTAAATACAGGTTTGGCCATACCAAAAAATAAATATTTTTTTGGCCGGAACAAACCGTTCTGTCAATGTATTCAGAATCATTAAACACTTTTCAAACACACTTGGTGTACTGGCAGTACTTAGGCGATAATTGAAGTCACGAATTTGATACTTCTTTTGCACGCCATTTTGTGAGATAACCCCTGGAATTCGGCGTTTCCATGTGTGTTAGTTATGTAAGCGAAACTCTCCCCCTCCCCCTTTTTTCCAAAAACTTACATAAATAGTATCTATACTGCCAGAAGATCATGAGTTCAGGATATTTTAATTTTAAAATTTATACTTACAAAATGGCTATATGTTAAAATCTGTTTTATATATACTATTTCTGTAGCTGTTTCATCGTTTTAAACTAATATTGGAATGCAGGCCATTATTTTGTGCATTTAATACGTTTACTAATCATCTTGTTTGCCCGTAATGCAAAAAGGTTTCATCTAAAAAATTAAATTTTATTGTAATAACTAAGTAATTTATCAACATAATTCCGCCAGAATTCGCAAGCAAGTGGTTCTAAGAAAGGCCACCTTACCTTTATAAGACGTTTCTTATTTTCATGGTAGAGGTTTTTTTTTAGGTGGTGTTGTTTGCCACAACTCCGGTAGCATTAAAATTATTTAAATCAAATTCCATCACTTTGGAAGACAGAAACAACAAAAATAATGCTGTTATACTTTTACTGTATCACAGAAACTACTCAACATAATACCATTAAATATGGTGTTAAATTTCAACTGAAGAGTCATTTTGTAAAACACAATATTAAACTACCTTAGATAAAATTATTTGTATGAAGAAAATAGGTTTTCCAGTTCCGAACTGTAATGGGCCTTTAATTTTTTTTTTCGTTGAAGGATTGGTGTAACATTTTCTCCTCGTAAACAGTTCTTAGCTTGGATGCATGGATGGTGGAGACACATTTCTTAGTGTATTTGAGTATACATTTGCGCCCTCAGGATAATTTGTAGTCCTTTTTTGTATGTCTCTCTGGGTTCGTGAAAACTGAGTTCAGTTGAACTGTTTGTGCAACAAAAGATGTAAATTTTCCGTTTCCGTGTTACGTTGCACTATTCATTGCTGGGTTAAATATGCATGAATACTGTCTCGCGAGTACGAAATATAATGGCACACCTGTGGAATGCAAGTAAATTAATTCTGACAAGGAAACAAGTGTAGCACTTTGCAAATGATTAAACAGCATGCTGTAAGATTTATTCGTACAATTTCAAAGCTTGTGAAACTACTAACATACTTCACAGAACAACAAATATGGGAAACTGAAAAGAAATATCTTTATTTCTAGTGGCGATGTACTTTTTCTAATTATTTTTTATGGAATGAATATTTCTTTAAAATATTGAAAAATAAATGGCACAGGCAACTACTACCTAGCATAGTACCTAATAAAATGCAATAATAAAGTGTTTTTATCCAAAGACTTGTATTAATGATAATTCGCTATTTCCTACAGAATCGGCAAGCTTTTCGTATTCTGGAAATTTTGCACTTCTTCGCTAATAACGAATGATGCTATAAGGAAACATTCAAAATCACAATATAAACAATTTTCTTCAGATAAAATTTAATATTTAATTTATACAAAAAAATTTATACGATCAATCTTTCTACTTTGAGACCTTTAATGTTAGCTTTCGAAGCATTTCGGTGCTCATGTCTACCAAATATGCGAGTCACCAAAGCCACGATTCGTCTTCAGGCTGGTTGGAAAAACAAATTTTGTTGTTTACTCTGGAGAAACTTGTAACCGCTACCCCGTAGTTCAAAACCGCGTGTCAACACTTTCCCCCTTGAATTCAATATAACTTCAGCTCGCAGGAGAGAGTTTCCCCATGTATCCGAAAATCTTTTCTCAACAAGCAAGAAAGAATAGCAGTGGACTTTGCTCTGTTAAATACAATACGCTTAGTTATCAGTTATATCAAATATATTATTATTTTCTTATAAAAATTAATTATAAAAAAAAAATTATGTATCGCTTTGGGAAATTCTGTGGCATATAATACTTCAACTTTTTTCCTTCTGCAAACAAAATCTACCACTTCAGCGAGTCTGAGAGTTTTACTACGAACACAGAAACATAAAATATTAGGCACACGCACTGGTCAAGGGAATTTTTTATTATATATTGCATCAAAAATGTTTTTAATTATTTTGTAATTTATTTATGTTACTAATATCAAAATTTTAAATGTTGCTTTCAACACGATTACATAATTGCTCGTGTATTTTCCTATTAGTATTTAATATATTATTGCACGTCTTCCACACAACCATAATGGCATTATTATTTACGGAGATATTCTTTATTCTTTTATCTTTTCTTTTCCTCAGAATTGTTTTCGCTATAAGTTTACATTTATACATTCAACTTTTGCATTTCATTGCGTTGTTTCAGATTTTTCAGCTTTCTTACTGAAAATCTCATTCATCTCAAAAACTCTTTTCGGTTTCCATGTAAGTTTGGACGATGTTTAAGTCATACAACCTTTTTATTTAACTAAAATTTCATATTGCCGAATTTTTGGGAATAAGATTATAGTTTCTGGACACNAGTCATACAACCTTTTTATTTAACTAAAATTTCATATTGCCGAATTTTTGGGAATAAGATTATAGTTTCTGGACACGATAGAAGTCTTTCAATTGAATACAAAATCTCTCATTGCTTTTGTAGTCAGAAGCAAAGAGTTTAGTAATACCTCCAAAATAATTCTGTGTTCGCTACGAAATATTTTGTACACTGAATTTCCACAAAAACATGTTTGGCTGCTATTACTTATTTGATGCAGATGACTGTGGTTGGTAGGCTAATTTCAGTTTAATTTGTCAATTACCAAAACTGTATTTGACAGCTTTTCTCTACAAACAGTGCACAGCCGACTCAATGTTCTTCTCATGCCACGAAAAATCCATTTCAAAATAAATTCTACAGTAAAGACAGTATCTTCAGTAATTCATAATTTGCTTCTGGCACTTGTCTTATTAACATTATTAACATATTTNGTACAGTAAAGACAGTATCTTCAGTAATTCATAATTTGCTTCTGGCACTTGTCTTATTAACATTATTAACATATTTCCCAAAATTTCTCATTTTCACTTGAATCTCTTACGCTGTTCACGACACGTAATTCCTAATTTCTTAGAACGAAAACCGAGTATAAAAATGGAACCTTATAAGTGATAACAATTAATTATTATTGTGTTGAAGCAAAAAACCTGCAGATCAGAAACGTTTTCACAGAGATAAAAACAGTGAATGTTAAGAATAATAGTTGGAAGTAATGTGTGTGTGTGTGTGTGTGTGTGTGTGTGTGTGTGTGTGTGTGTGTGTTTCAATGCTTAGAACTTTTTTCTACATACCCTCTTTTCCTCAGGCGTTTACAGTGACTTAGAAAGCTCCTAACAAAGGAATTCGCAAAACCAGCAATACCATCGTTAAGCGAAAACTCGAATGGGACTAAACTATATGCAACAGGACGAAGTATTCATTTTCTACTCACATTTGTTGTGCGCATGTTTGCTAGTCTGTGACCATGCTCCTTATGATCACAACACACAGTCATGCGAACTTGTGGAGATCAGGATGTTTTCGGAAGAGTTCGGCAAAACATAATGTGGGTTTGCACTTTATGTAACGAAGTCGCCGGATTTTGTAATATTTTGAAGAAGGCAGTAGCATCAACCGCACAATAAATGAGCGTTCATTACTTATTCAATATTTATACAAACCGAAGAGTATTTGTGTAAGTTGTAGTTCCACAGGAAATTAAAAAACCACGAATTGCGATGGGAAGTATTAGAATTTCAACAGGTTGCACCTGCATGGTGTCAAGTAACCCCTGTGTTGGCTTATGTGCTTTCAAATCGTTTTCTCACGTCCACGCCTGCATTGTGTCTGGTAACCGTGAAGTATCTCCATGTTGGACTTTGCTCCCTTGTCTTGTAACACGATCTCCAAGCCGCACTCTGCAGTTAACTACAGTAGGGCACGCGGTCCATACATCTGGCACTGTGGATTGATGTGAATATTGGTGTTTGTATTGCTGTGTGGATTGGTGTGTATATTGGTGTGTGGATTGGTGTGTGAATTCGTGTATGGAATATTGTGTGTATATTGCTGAGTTCATTGCATATGGAGTGATGTGCGAACTACTGTGTGGATTGGTGTGTGGACTTATTGTGGTGCTGATTGTGGTGGGTGTGCTGCTGATTGTGATGGGTGTGGCGATTATTGTGGTGGGTGTCGTGTTAATTGTGGTGATTGGGGTTCTAATTGTGGTGCTGATTGTTGTGGATGTGGTGCTAATTGTGGTACATGTGGTGCTGATTAGGGGTCTCATTTTTGTACATGTGGTGCTGACTGTGGTGTGTGTGCTGCTGATTGATGTGAATGTGGTGCTGATTGTGGTGCGTATGGTATAGATTGTGGTATGTGTGGGTCGTAAGTTAAAATAAATTCCCCATATTTTAGAATTAAATTATACAGCCCTGCTTCCAAAGCTGAAATGTGGATGTCTTATTTAATAATCTCGCTTTAAAATATATATATATATATATATCCATGGTCCCTCGATATATTTAATCACTTCCTGGGTAAACTCTATTTGCATTTTGCACTAAAAGTGTCCATTGGTCGACGCACGATTTGGATTTTGTACTGAACAACGCAGCACCACGGCAGGCCCCCACCATGCTTACCAATTGGTCGTTGAGTGACTAGAAATTTGTACAGATTGTCCGTGGAGGGATACAATGAAAACAGGTCTAAAAATCTGATGTAATCTAGGAACGCACCTGCTTCGTTCCATTCTACCTTGTGAATTTGCTGTGTCCTACTCCGAGTGCTTCTCCTCTACTGTCATCTTGAGTCCATCAACAAATACATTTGGGTCATCGAGAAAATCACCATCATCGTCTTCAGCACTATCACTGTTTTCATGTTCATTTTCATCAATGCTGTCTTCATGATCGTCTTCACCTCCTGTTTCACACTTCATAATAAATGGGGTATTAAGTCTTGATCTTGAGTCTTGAGTCTCGAGTCTTGAGTCTACAGTCTCGATTCTTGAGTCTTGAGTTTTGGATCATAGGTCTTGAGTTTTGGGTCAAGGGTCTTGGTCTTGAGTATTGAAACTTGGGTCTAGGGTATTGAGTCTTGGGTCAATGGTCTTGAGTTTTGAGTCAATGGTCTTGAGATTGAGTCAATGATGTTAAGTTTTGAATCATGAGTCAATGGTCTTGAGTCAAGGGTCTTGTGTCTTAATGACTTGAGTCAAGGGTTTTTGAGTCAAGGGTCTTTTAGTTAAGGTTCATGTTTCTTGAGTCTTAGTCAAGTGTGTTTTTGTTTTCAGTCGTGGGTTTTAAGTTTAGGGTCTTGGGTCTTGAGTCAAGTGTCAAGGGTTTTTTGGGAATATGTTGAAATTTTTTAGGATTTCTTTAGGGATTTTTGGAATTTTTGGAAATTTTTTGTATACGAAGTTATTTAAGGTCAGGTTATGGGTCGAGGCCAAGGTCATCGACATCTAACATGGCTGACAAGATTGACAATGGCCGACCTGGTGAGGGTCGGTCGTGTCGGGAGCTTAGTCGATCCACCTGCNTAACATGGCTGACAAGATTGACAATGGCCGACCTGGTGAGGGTCGGTCGTGTCGGGAGCTTAGTCGATCCACCTGCCATTGAACTCCGGACCTCCTTCATGTACATCTTTAAATAATTTTTTTCATTTGTTTATTATTTTTAAATTCTTTATAATTTTTTTGGGATTTTATAATTTTTGTGAAATTTTTTTGGAATGTNTAAATTCTTTATAATTTTTTTGGGATTTTATAATTTTTGTGAAATTTTTTTGGAATGTTTTGTTTTAAGGTTATACAAGGTCACAGGTACAAGGTCATGGTCATTGGTTAAATTCAAAGGTCACCTGGATTCAACATGGTGGTCAGGTGACGTCCCAACATGGCAGCCGGCTTGCACCACGGCTCCTTTCCCGAGTCCCCTCTATGCCCAAACAATCAAAATTAGTATATTTTTATTTTTTAAATAATTTTGTAAAAAATTTTTATCAATCTTTTATAAATATCTTTTTTTTTTAAATACATTTTTTATAATTATTCGGGATTTTTGGGGTTTTCAAGTTTAAAGGTCACCGGGTCAAGGGTAAAGGCCAAGTTCAAGGTCACTGACATACAACGTAGCGGAAAATATGGCCGCTGGCAGACCAGAAGGACAGGGCTCCGCACCCCCATGCCCTTGCACCAAAACATACTGTAACATTCTACTTATGAACATAGACAAAATCTATAATTGGCATACATTAATTGGTTTGACACCATAACATTTTGGTAATTTCCGTCAAGCGAGCGCCACAGTAGTTGGAAATGTGCAAAAAGCATCACTTTGTATAAGCATTTATAGTCTCAATAATTCATACCAATGCTTATATTTAACAAATAATATATTGTTCTGCTAGAAATAATGCATATATAATTAACTATTTTATGTCAATGTTTCCATATGAACGATTAAAGTGGTATTCGCGACCGTTTATTCATGAGCACGATTGTCAATATTATTCTTATTTCTGCCTTGCTTGACAACATCAGTGAAAACGTTGTATTGCCAATGTCCCGTAAAGCAAGTTCGCCATTACATTAATCTTTGTCGTTCTTTATAAGAAATGAAATAGAATTTCGAATTTACAACCTGGGTAAAAAGGAATACGTACTCAATTCCGACGTCATCTAGTTCACGTTGAGCCATCGCGGCCTGCAGGTTCGAGTGGAATGGAGTGGAGTGATTCGGACGTCTCCTAACATCGAGGTTGTGAGAGTGAGTGAATTGAGGTGGGTATGGAGCAGCGCCGGAATGCAAGTGCAGGGGAAACGAGAGAACCCCGATAGAAACCATAAACCCTCAGACAAGCGGCATCGTCCAACACGATTCCCACATTGTAAAATCCGCGAGCGACCCCGCCGAGAATCGAACACGGTTAGCCTAGATGGGCGACCCCTTCTGCAGGTTCGACACAGGCACTCAACTGCCTTATCGGATACTTGAACTATAGCACCGCCATGCAATCCGCACGGCTACCTACTTTGGCAAGCAATTGAATATTAAGACCACCACAGAAGTAGACTAAATATATGGTAGATAACGCATGTCAGCAATGCAGAAACTAACCTCGTGTTCCTACGTTGACCTTCTTTTCTCCCTACAGAAACCACGTAGCTACGACTAATATTAACATACTGTTTACACAAATACATACTCTTACACTACTTTTGACAAAGCAGCTACGCAGATACTTATTATAATGTAAACAAATTACGTAAAATTATATTTCTGTTTGTAAAAGCGTGTTTGATTTTGAGAAACCAAATGTTAATAAATGGAACATCAGCTCTTACACATAATTTTGACAAAAGTTGTGGTAATTCTCGGATAAACGTTGCTCGCATAGGCAGAAGAAGAAAATAAGCCCACCTGATCATCAAAGACGGTTCACATAAAAATTAACATTAAGCCCACTATGTTAACTTTACGTTAACTGTGTAATTTTTTTTTAATTTTTACAAGATCGTAGTTTTGTTCACATTAAGGTTTGACACCGATAAGATGCATGCAATCTAAAGCAATCAATCATGCTGCATCTAGGTCCTGGAAAGAGGTTACTGTATGTTTTCAATTAAACATACTGTTATGGTACGTTAACCGCCATACGTTACTCTGAAAGCAGACCAGGAAGGCAACGCCAACGGGCCTCTGTTTTGACAACAGCCGGGTCCTCGCAGACTAATGGAGGGCAACTAGTGCTACGTACACTGAGAAAAAAGGTTTTGTTCAATCAAACAAAGTTCGTTTGGCTCAACCAAATAATTTGTTTGTATAAGAGCAATACAATATTTGGTTGTTGGAAACGAACTATTTTGTTGTTGTTATTTGGTTTGCCCAAACAAAGATGTGGTTGGTGCAACTACAGGTGTGCTTGCCTCTACGTTTATTATGAAGTTTCTGTTAGTACAAATGAATTGGAAGCCCGACGGAAATTGTAACCTAGATCATCTGCGCCCGAGCACTGCGACGTAACCACCTGAGCTAAAGTAACTGCTGATGAAATGTGGAATCTTTTCTATTACACACATTTCAAATACTGGACAACATGCGGGAAAATATGTTTAAACGTTAACAGTGTTAATTTTTTTTTCCTGTTGAACATGCTTTATTGCGATGTTTATACAATTGTTGAGCATTAATAAATGCACGAAAAGACACTGTTACCACGCTGATTGTCAAAAAGAATCACAAACAAATTCTCGAGCTGTATTTTCGAACGGAGGCAATCAAATGAGAGGCCAAGCAAATATATACATTTGACTCGACACAATTTTTGTTGACTGTCTATAAGTTTCTGCCGAACACAGAGGTAATGTTTATATCATACATGTACTTTGCTATATTAAAAAATTTAATTTTGTTTCTTTTCGTGATTTATGTACTCAATAAAATGTTTTGTTGGGGCAAGTTAGTGTATTTTGGGCCATATTCAAACAAATATTTGTTCGCTGGAACAAACGTTTCTCTCAGTGTACTGCAGGTGTGGACGCTACAAGGTCCGTCACCGTTTCGTCCCCAGGCCGTTGGCGAACGTCAGGAGGTTCCCCTAGTCGCTGGCCAATCAGCACCAACCTCCGGGCCAATAATAACCTCATCCCTCACCTAAACTGACGCCAATTTGCATCTGTACGCATTTTTTTTTTAATTCGAGATTATTCTAATTGTTAACCTGTTTACTTTTTACATACAGACTACTTTAGTTATTACTTCAACGTATATTGCAACTGTGGCATAATACCAATATACAACCTATAAAGAACTTGGCAGTACTGATAATCAATATTTCTATTTACACATGTATATAAATAAAGAAAAGTATTTTCCCTTGAAAGCTGATTGCAGAAATAACGTCACCATTACGTTATGTTGAAGTAAGGTTAAATTATCGCGTGTAAAGTTTACCTTTGGTTCGCTCCTAATGCAATGTCAATGTACAACTTCGTGATCTGAACCTGAATATAATAACAACGTAAAGTTAACGCAACGAGACCTATGTAAACTTCAGCGTGAATCGGCCTTTAGTCTCTGAATACAGAAGAAACGAAACCGTAAGACTCGAATTTCGTGTTTGTGGAGCTATTTTTCTATCAGAAAATAAGTATAGGTTGTTAAAGGTTAAACTGAGCACTTTTGAAAGCCCTACTGAAGATCTACTTGCATGTACACTGTGTAATATTCAACCATATATAAAATTAAAATGGCTATTGGCCTGTTTACTTTATTCGTGCACCGGTCAAGAAAAAATATAAAATTATTGGAATAATATATATTTTACAATTTTTCTCTTTGATATACATAAACGCATCAAAAATTCTGCAATTAAAACCTATTATTTCAGAATTCACGAATGTTTACCGATAACGTTTAATTGACTTCCATGTAACTACTTTCCCATCCACCGTTACCACCCCTACTGGGCGAGTGCCCGTCAGAGCGTCCGTTAAAATGTACGCGGGTCGTTTTCAAAAGTGCTCAATTTAACGTAAACAGACTATAACTGTATACAATGACTGGCCGTTTACGTTTGCCCGTAGTGCCATCACGTGTCTAGACAACGCTTGTTGTCTCTTAACTATATTCTGTACCATATAAGAAGGCCACTTTTTGTTAGCTCGGCGAAAGTAGTGCCACTGTTTACATCTGACTACGTATCCTTCCGCCATCAGCTAGTCCGTCAAGTCGGGGCTGTACTTTTTATAAACACGCTGTCAGCTATCCACTTCTCATTGAACTGTAATGCTAAACAAATTTTAAGATATTTTAAGACTGACATCTGTTAAAAAAATAAGTATGTTATAAAAGTAAAAATATAAAATGTTGCAAATAATTAAATATTTTGCTGACTCTTTTTTAATTTGTCCGAGATAGTGAATTTGGATTAACATATGCGAGACGGTCTGTTTTACCTATTATCACACTTTGGACGTTATAGCTAATATATTCGAGTTGGAAATATGTGACGTTTAATAACGTTAGAATTGCTTAAAAACTATTCACGCGTGTCTAAATTTCTACGGAAACAAGGAGATGGGTTTCGAGAGAACAATATGGCGTATAATTTACGTAGATGAACGATTACCGGCCGAATATAAATTACTTCTACTCCAAATCGTTGTCCATGAAATATATGATACTTTAAAAACTATACAGAGCTCGAGGGAAAATAAATCCATTTGTATATGCGCGTGAATACGTTATTCTAAACAACAAAACTATAATATGTTTCTGGGTGCAGTTCGAGATATGGAAAACAGATAGCGTGAAAGGGCGTGTTGTAACAGATGATGCGCCTGTCCCTCGCAAGATGACAGCACATGGTTGGAGAGTCTGGAAACTTGAAAAAGGTTTCGATTTTTTCCTTACATTTGGATATGGATCGTTTTATTATGCATCTCATTTTGTACACCTATACATTAATATTTTATCACGAAGTTCCATTTCTAAAACTAAAATCCTGCTGTTTTATGGCCACTTAAAATAAAATGTATTAATTAATCTACGAACTCTTTCTTATCCGCGCATTTTCTGCTTGTCTGATGTGCGCCGGCACTGCTCTCAGAATAGCCAGCGTAATATTAATTTATGTTCGTTCGTGCATCAGCTGATACAGGATTTTGTAAATGGTGCGTTGTTTGTATTGAATAAGTTACGTTGCCACTCACTGACTGTCAGAATGTGGCCGTCTTATATGAAATGAACCATAGCATTACGTTACTGGGCACGCCGCACGATGACGCGGCGGTCAAAATAAAGCTATTGCTATTTCGTGCCAGGAAACATTTTGCAAAATCGCTGAGATAAATAGTTACGGCTTCATTTCGTAATATCCTTTATACTGAATGATAAAAAAGGTTACTAAAGCCGTAATAAAAAAACTTTTAAACGATAATTCAAAGTTTTAAACTAACAATTAGGTCATAAAAAAGTTCACGCCCAAATATTAAGTTCTTCTTTCGAGCTATTATGTAAATTAGCTTATTTGAAAGTGTGAATGAAAAAAAAAACCGATTGCAGGATTACCGAAGAAGTACAGGCAGTTTCAGCACACCATTGTCTTCATTATCATGGAATAAAATGACAAAGCCACCGCCAGAAGTTCCTTACATGAAGAAGGACTGCGCGGCAATTCATTGCCTTGCTTTTAGAGGTTACGATTGAGGTATTTGACACGCGTATCTGGGTCGCCCTCAGCCTTCCTGAGTTTCCAGGTATGGTACATGCGAGATACAGTCTGGCGACAGCATCCTTAAGGGGCTCACTTACCTGGCGGTTGAACTGCGTTGCAGAGTGGTTCGAATCGAGATTTATTTTACGGAACTACTAAACGTACGTCCAATCAGCTGAACTACGAAAATAACACACATTTCAGACTATGCTTGTCGATTTCTTTCAGGACACCATGCGCATTAGACACGTCCTTTCAGAGAACTCCAACATTGTAAAAACATCTTTTTCAAAGCGCTGTATCTCAAAATATACGTATTATATTCATATAGAAGTAGGCGAGAGGCACGCATTGAACCTTGCTACAGCCTTCCCACCAATAAAATGATAGGGTAAACATAGACAAACGCAGCACGGCGGTAACACTGCATGCCAGTTGAGAGCCTTGCGCACAGCGGCGATGGCGCACTCGATGCGCGTGCCATTGTAGCCCTTATCGCTCCCTCGCTTCTCGGGCTCAAACACGCTAACCAGCTCCATATAAGGGGCGCCCTTAAGAGTCAGTGGGACATGAATGAACTCTTGAGAGGTTAATTACATTTTACAGTTTTATGGAAGTAATTGCAGGTAAACGAAGGAAGGACAGTCCTATAAAACTGTTTATACTTTATTTGTTATTAAATTTATTATCACAGTAATGCACTCCTGCCGAGGTATTTCTTCGGCAGGAAATTTTTACATGTCATTACGACACAAGATGTCATGCAAAATATATATATAATTATGGAAGGGTATTTGCTGGGAAATAAACATTATCTAGATAGAAATGATCTATCTTAGTTTTTTTTATGCCTGCGTAAAAATTCTTGCGGACTGCTGCCGACGTATTGGGAACAAATTCATATCGTGCTCCCTTTTAACGAGCTAGGCGGGTTAAGCGAGTTCTGCTAGCAACGAACCTCGGCTAACTGTGGCAGCTCCGAACTTAATGACCGCTTTGGGGCGCGGGCGAGAAGAACAATTCGCTCGAAAGTTAGTCCATTACCAACGCACACGTGGAGTCGCCACCGACACGAGGCACTTGCGCGAAATGTTGGCACGCGGTTCCTTCCGGAAAGTTTTCCTGCTTCCGCGTTCGTCCTGGACGGCTGCCCGCTGCCAACAACCGCAACGCATCTCTGAAAAATAATTCAAAGTTTCATATTCGCCCCTGCGCATTCTCACGGCCTCCCTCCCTCGACCATAAAACTAATTTCCGTTCTGAGGCTACAGTTCGTGAGTACCTTTTTTTTTCATAAGTTCGCCATTTTTATTAAGATGACCTGGAATTGTGGTTTCCAGCACTTCGTGGAATGAAGAGACACTATTCTGCCCGTGTATATCCCAAGAGCGATGTTCACGTGGCGATTGGGCTGGTGATGTTCCTGGTACCACCTCGGTGTGACTCAGTTCATCACGTGTGAGTCGATACCCAAAATGCTCAAAGCTTGAGGTTCCCGTGCGAGAGCCCTTGTCACCCGCAATATTGAGTTTTTTAATTAATTAATTTCATTCGGATTAAAATATAGGGAGATCTATTGCAAAATGCTATTAAAGAAGCTTAGCTAATTACTCTGCACGTCATTACAGACATTATATGAGAATTTTTAACGCATATTGATGCCAGAATTAATTTAATACAGAACTTTGAATATTAATTCATTCTCACTTTTTAACGACAACCAGGGAACACCTATTTACAATCAGGTACAAAAATTTGCACAGGAATATGAAATGTAATGCCTCTATAATAAAACATTTTCAGTGTTGCCTCTGACTTTTCTGTTATGACACTGAAAATAATAGGGGTGCGGTGGCTGAGCGGTTAGCCTGCTCGCGTCCCACAAAGGGGAACCAGGTTCAATCCCCATCTGGGTTACTCCCGGATTTCCGCATGTGAGAATCGTGCCGGACAATGATGCTGGTCGGCGGGTTTTCTCGGGGATCTCTTGTTTCCCCCGCCCTTTCATTCTGGCGCTGCTCCATGCTCGCCTCAATCACCCTCGTCGGCTTTCAAGACTTCGCTGTTAAGAGGCGCTCAAATATCGTCACTCACTCACTAAAACGAATAATTTTTTTATAAGGGGTAAAGCATTCTCTTAAACGCAAAATTAAAATTTTAAATTTTGACATGTTTAAGTGCATAGCAAATTTGAGGCCGGTTCATATTTACAGATATTCAAGACAGCCTAGAAACAAGTAGCCTTTATTCACCACTGCATGCATACCAGTTCTGATCGACTCTCGTATTCCTTCTTACTGCCATATTATTCTTCCACGTTACACCATACATTTTTTCTCCACCGCACAACGTTAATTTCCGGGGTGTTAACAGCAATATTTAATCCGGTTTGACAGTGTTCCAATAAAATGTTTTATTTTATCATGCAAAATATAAAATACATTCTGTTTTATTTATTTTAATCTTTACACTTCGAGTATCGCCAACATAACATTGTATTGTAGTGAAGTCCATGAAAACCAGTGGCGTATTATATTGCGTCGTCCTACTAAGCAAATTAAATAGACGTAATATTTCGGAAAATTGGGCATACACCTTAGAATTATAGCAAAGTCAGAAGCACTCAGAGGGTTAACTCTTTGAGTCCTTCATTGATTTATCACTAAAAAGTAATAATCACGGATTTTAGCCGCAAGAACCCAGAACACTACTTGTACCATGTTACGACTCGCTCGCTTCTCATAGTCATTGAAATGCGAGCTTACCGCTCGCTGGTATCTGCAAAATCAGTTTTTAAACCAAATGAGTAACAGCTGTCAACTATTTATGTAGGTAAATCAGCTCAAAAAATACCAGGCTGTAATTGGTTACGGTGAGGGGTGAACTGGGCAGTCTATGGTTTTCTTAACCACCCTTCCTTTGCAACAATCCCCTAAATGCAAGTGAAAAGTATTGTTTGACAAGAAAAAATCTATATCAAACTGGTATAGTTAAGTTCAAATGAGAAAATANGGGGGCAATGTAAGGGAGGGCTTTTCCGAACGTATGCCACTGGAGGGAGGGAAGCCACGTGGCACCACTGGCGCTGTACATACCAAACTGATAAAATTGCTCTCTATTAAAGGTAATATTTACGGGCGGAGCAGCTCCCGCACAACCGCTCTCGGCCACCGTCACTACTGAACTCTGAACAACCCCGCCCTTTCTTGCAGTGGCGATGTACTCTCTCGTCTCATCCGACGCGTTTTGGTCTTCTGCGCATTATTTCCTAAATCGGATTTCACTATAACAAGAGACACGAGCGCGTGGGCGCACACAACCGCAGACAAAGAGAGGGAGAGACCTGACGTCAGAAACAGCGGAATTGCTGAAAATAAACGTCATTCAATTCCTCTTGTTTGTTGTGCGTGTGTTAGATTTGTTTAGTAAGATTCTCTTTTGAGATGAGTTTCGCATGGTATCATCGCTACGCTGTTAGCTCCAGCGCGCTGGTTTGGTTTCCAAGGTGGTCCGGGTTCAAATCCCGTCGGAAGTACACTCAAAATGTCAACGTGGTGAACGTTTCTGCGGGTTGGCGAATTTCCTCGGGATACTTACGTTTTTCCTGCCTCTGGATGTTCACAGCTCTAAGCACAACGCTCCGCTGTTCCCCAGAATAGCAGTAGCCGAATAAAGGTCGCCACACAGGAGTGCCAGATGTTATCCTTGGGACAGAAACGCCGCGAGGAGAAACGCCTGTGTTGAACAGACGCTGCGTACACCAGGGTACGCTGAGGCTCAAGCCTCCCTGGGGCCGAGAAGCGCGGGAGCAATAAGGGACACATTGCCACGCGCAAGAAGTGCGCCATCGACGCTAAGCGCAAGGCTCTGAGCTGGTGTGCAGTGTTTCTAGCAGCATTGCGTTTACCTATGGCATTACCAGCAGTGACCTTATTATCTTATTGGCGGAAAGTGTGCAGGAAGGTTCAGTGAAGGGCTCTTGAGTAGTTTTGTATGTATCTGATGCGTATGTGTTGAGATGCAGCACTTTGGAGTACTCTGAAAAGATGTTTCTAAGGTGCGTGAAGTTTTGAAAGTACTCAGCAGCCCTCGTCTGAAGTGTGTGTTCTTTACAACACATTGAACGCACGTTTAATAGTCTCGTAGACAAAACGTGTATTTCGAACACTCTGCAGCGCATTTCAAGAACCAGGTAGGCGGAGGCAAGAAGAGGGAGGGAGGGAGGGGTATTAATTCCGTTGGATGTTTCTGCCGCATGTGCGCGTGCGCAATTGCGTTAGTCAGACAAGAGCCTTGCATGCTGTCCCAGGACGTGCTTTTTGCTGGTCGTTCTGCATAATTCGGTCTCTCCGACTCCTCCTTGCCCCTCCCGCCAACTCCACTCATCTGCGCGAGTATTAGACCCCGTTGCGGTTCACCACGCTCGCATAAGAAATGTAATTGGTTTCTCTCGGTTGGTTCATCTCCGCGGCTTTGTTGACTAATTGAGTTGCTGCTTTCCGTTCAAACAACGCGAATCTCGATTAACAAGTAAACTCTTAACCCTCATAAACGTTTCCGGCGTGAAACAAAGCTACGAAATTTAAGAATATAATATTAACTGAGGAATTCTGTTATTAACAACGCCTTAGATCGTTTGTCAGCATCCCCCTTCGGTCCTGTTTTTATATTTTAATTTTACGTCAACCGGATTATATAAATAAAGTTTTGAGCGATAATTTTCACGGGTAGGATATTTAAGTTTTACTTGTTTTCGAGGAGATCTTTGTGAACGGAGTAGCTAAGGTGCATTTCTACCACACATTTTCAGGTTCCAATCACGGAAAATGTATGTGCATGTATGCTGTTTGCAGACGTGAGTTCATGTTCATTAAATACGTGTGCAGTATCCTGAATATTCTCCCATTTTTAAGGCTTGAATGGTAATTGTGTTTCATTCATAATTTTACGTTGATCTCTAATGTCGTATCACTGTCCGGAATGTCTAGGCAGGAAACATCTGGAACAACACAAATAGAAGCTGCGTGATAGTTAGATGATTCGAAAAACTAATAATCTACACCTGAAATCAGTATTATACATACACATCAACAGAGGTCCGCTGCACTTCACAGCAAACGGCGCACCAAACCTTACCCATTCAGGACTTCTTGTCCGAATCGTCTCTCGCCGAAACACTAAAGGAATTAGCACATCCCCATAATGGACGTAACGAGTTTATTTCTTTACAACAGCCACCTGTGTGTACTGTAGCAGGATGAATCCACCATACTAAAAGTAAAAGTATCCTGCATCCGTTCGACGCAAAAATACAAATGGTTTATTGAAGATTCTTAAATTGATAGCCTTGGCAATCTGTATCCATGTATTTTCAATTCCAAGGGATCTAGTCATTTAAAGGCTTCACACGGTAAACTGAGCACTTTTTAAAGCCTTTGTTAAGATCTGCTTGTTTGGACGTTGTATATTCTTCCATAATATGTAACGCTTACTTTGCCATAGGCCTGATCACTTTTCTCGCGTTGGTCAAGTAAAATAGTAAAAGTATTTGAAAAATAAATATTTTCCTAAATTGCTCATTCTCAAAATTACGTGCATTAAAAATAGAAAGACCAGTAAATAATTTCAGTATTCGCATAAATTTACCTCTCACTTTTAATTCTATATTAAAGCACAAATCTAGTTATCCAGGATCGTTACTACCGTTACTGGGAGCAAGCCAGTTAGTGTTCCCGTTAAAATATTGGCCTATGCAGGGAGGAGCAGTGATATTTTTCGAAGGCCCATTTCAAAGTTCTCAATTCACCGTGAACAGCTTATACTCTTGCGTTTCCACATAATTTAAGAAACGCATCTGTACAACTTTAAATAGATACGTTAAAGCAACAAATGCTTCGAGATTATTTTGCTACTAGCGCGTTATGATAAGGTAATTAAACAACATTTGAGTATGTTTTTACAAATAAGTTAATATTTGCTTCATAAGAAGAATCAAATGAAAAAATAGAATTTTGAATAGTTATTTACATAGAAAAAATTGTAAATTTTAAAACTACAGATCTATTTAAAAAAATTAAAATATGTAGGAATATTTAAGAATATAAGTAAGGTCTGATAGACAACGAATTCTAAATCACTTCTATGTGTCCACATAACAAACTCTGTGTGTAAGTGGATGGTTTGATATAATTATAACAACAAATCATACGTTTCGTAGTTTAGATTGTGAGTTGGTTATATTTATACTCACAACGCGCTAGGTAGAAGTGTAAAACGTTTATATTTATAGTTGTGCAGACAGAGAGCTTTTCCGGGTGCGATATGCCTTTACTAATGATTATGTGTTATAACCTTGTTCTGGTTTACCTTCCGCCTCGTGGCGAAACTGCTGATAGAATTTTTTGTACCCGTAGGCCCGGGTTGACGTGTCCTAGGTGCTAGCGTCCAATTGGCATTCCTTCGCCGCGGGTGTTTGCCAGTTGTCCTGGGTACGGCGGCGTCTACCTACAGTTCAGCAAGTATGTTGGTTTAAAGACAGGTGCACAATAGTTACCATCTTGACAAGGTTGATATAAAAATAGTACTGAATTTGTGCCACGGGGAAATTATCACAACTAAGGATAATATAAAAATACAAAAACAATTTAATAACAACAAAACAAATACTTGTGGATATAAATAGTTAATAATGGCAGTGGTCACAAGTTTTACACAACTTGGCAATGTTCGCTGCAGTCGTCAAGAGAGCGTGCATCGGTATGCTTCACGAGAATAAGAATGCTAATAACTAATAACAGAGGGCGGAATCCATTCCGATGAACTTTTAATGTTTATTACACTGATACGTATGTTTTTGAGATTGTTATCAAGTTACCTTGTAATCGACCCAGACATTGATAAACGAATGTACATAAGTTCAAATGTAATTAAGCTGAGCAATTTTAACCAAATTCCAAAACCCACTTTTATACAACATGACAAGTGTCAGTCCTCGTCAGTTGAAAGCAACATACATATGTTTGCATTGTCGCAACTTTGAGCATAAGTGTGTTATAAGTTCTTTGACTGCACTCAGTGGTCTTCAAGTTTGTAATTTATGCAAAATAACCAATTCTGTCGGATAGACCCATGTCTTATTTGATTATAAATACTTCGTCTTTCAAATGCTTGAAGAAAAACCAGAATGTCCGTCGACTAGATTTTGCTCTTCTCCTTGGAATCAAGGATCCATGTTTCACTGAATGTAACCGACTAGAGCTGGCCACTGTATGACATTAACATAGAATACTAAAAACATATTATATATTTTACACGATACATTTAATTTATGCCATGGAAAAAATTTAACAGTTACAATTTTTTTATGAATAATATAAAAGTGTTTATTGTAATAAATAGTTTGAGATGTTTCTATCGGAAGAATTAAATTAATCATTCAATTTAAAGAATTTCCGTAAATTTCAGAATCGAAAATTTTCTGCGCTGAAAAAATGGTTAATGTTATCTTTTTCTTCTTATAATTATTATTATAAGCGAATATATAAGAAGCTGTAGTGCAAACATGAATATTGACTGATATGTACTCACAGCAAAGTTGGTCAAGCCAAAGAAGACGTTTATCTAATTACTATTGAAGTTGGCGAATAAAGTAATAAATTTTTATGCACATGGAAATAAAAGCATATTTTTGCAATGAGGAGACTTAAATTTATGACAGTAGCGTTGTAAGATAGTGTTAGATAATTTTAGTGGCTTTCTCGCGTAAAATGAGTGATACATCCATTGAGCCTTTGAAGGTCATAAATATTGTTTAGTTGAAAAAGCTGGCAGAACCGGAACGCTTCTTGTTCTGCGAGGGACCAGGGCTACGAAAGAATACTGCGGCGGTGTCATAATTCATTCCTGTCAAACACCAGCCAGTTTCGCTGCGGCGTTTAATCAATATCGAAACTTGCTGCGAAAAATTTGAAGCCCGCGAGTAGCTCGTGGCTTTCACGCACGCACGCAAGCACGCACGCCACACCTCCGGCCAGAGCACATGACCTGACTGGCCTCGACACACGCAGGACACATCGCGAACCACACCCGGCAAGTGAAAGAGATTTGGTTGATAAGTACGCAGTTCAATAGACTTAATTATATCCTTGTACATATGTTTACACACAAATAAAAAAAGTTCAAAACTAGCGAATTAGACTGGACCTCTGTTTAAACTGCCGCTCTAGAACCAGTGAACTGTTACTGGTCGTTTTATTTTCTGGTATTCATAGATAACACAGTGATTTACACTGATTTCTAGTGAACTGCACAAGCCTGGCAGTAAAATATTAATGCATTCCACTGATTCATTAACTGAATATTCGATAAATTATTTCTACTGATTGGATATATATCACCCCTCTCTGGCCACTTCACTGGCTGGACCCGCTAAGGTAACGGATGACGAGGGGAGGTAAGGGGGAAATATATGCAGACATGAGCTGGCGCCACCACCCCTCCTCCCTGCTGGAGCGATCAGTGTCTGTGGCCTGTTGCGCGAGCTTTCTGGAAGTCCCCCTCCCCCACGGCAAGGGTCGAAACGTAAAGATTGTTCTCGAACATGTGTCGGGCCCTATATATAGCGCTCCACCCCGGAGGTTCAGCAGTCAGTGGAAGAGATCGACTCGTCGTGGTTGGACGTCTTCGCACTACTGCGGTCGGGTACTGAACTTGCAAGGAACCACCTCCCCTCTGGTCANGTGGAAGAGATCGACTCGTCGTGGTTGGACGTCTTCGCACTACTGCGGTCGGGTACTGAACTTGCAAGGAACCACCTGGGAAACATCTCCCCTCTGGTCAAGCCTGACCTTGACTAACTATCCCCAGGGAATACGGTCAGCCGGTGGACCTCGCATTCATCTTATTGCGTAGCCGAATGCTTTTCAGGCATTTCTATTTTGCTTTGGTCCTTACAATCAATGACTGACACATCAACTCAAAGCAAGGATGCAGAGTCTGCGTCTTTAGAACGACACCGTGACAACGACTCAGACACTGAATCGGAAGACTGCCGATTCACAAAAACACACCCGGACGAAGGCTACACTGTAGCCACGGGGAGAAGGCTGGAAAGCCTAAGCCCATGCAAACACCCACTTGAGTCCCCACTGCGAACAAGTTTGCAAACTTGCCGCAAGAAACACAAACAAACGTGCAACGCACAGATCAGCCGCGATACAAAAGCGTGCCGATCTTTATCAAAGACAAACGTCTGTTGAAACACGTCGCCCAGTCATTTCAACAACAGAACATCGTGTTCGAAAATACACTTACCCGTAGCAAGGAGCTCCGGCCGTCTTTTGGAACAAGGGAGGGCTACAACAAGGCAATAGATTGGCTGAAGGCGGAACAAATTGCCTTCTGTACACACGCACACCCGGACGAACGCAATAAAAACCATTATTAATGACCTTTGCCGCCACACCCCAGAAGATGACATCGTGGATGAGCTACAAAAGGCAGGAATCCAGGTGTCAGACACACGAAAATTTAATAAAAGACAAACCAACCCAGATGGCACAACTATATATATCGGCATTGGCATTTTCTGTGCCCTGGTAAGTCCAACAGACATATATTCAACATTAAACGACTACACTGGACACAGGTCTCGGTCGAGAAGTACAAATCTCGACCACAGAATGTCACGCAATGCAAACGATGCGGCGATTATGGTCACACGACTGCCAGGTGTACGCAGGCCCCAAAATGCATTCGATGTACCCGCGCACACCTGCGCAGCGAGTGTACAATGTCCAATCCCGCCCCCACAAAGTGCGGAAATTGTGGCCAAGACAGACATACTGCGGCTTGGAAACAATGCCCACACTTCATTAAACTGGTAGAAAGCCGCCGGAATAACACAAGAAGTGGAACACAACAAACACAGAATCATGAGGTCACCGCACGCGTGTAAACAGTTAACATCGCGAGTAGGCAGCAGTTCCCTCCCCCACACCTATCATAAAAAAAAATAACGCACAGCCTCGAACGCCAAAACAGCCTCCGAAAAAAACATTTGTGTACAGAGCAAGTCCAGCGCACAGCTGAAGCTGTGATTGGCCCAGAGCCCAAGTCTCCACAGCCAATCAGACGAAATCCTCCTCTTTCACTCACACTACAGCACAAGAACGGCTTGATGACATCTCCAGCATGATGTAACTGGTTGAAATAGTGCGCATGTGCGACTACGCCAACCTAGTTAAGAAATTAAGGCCATACTACCAACCAANGAGGTCACCGCACGCGTGTAAACAGTTAACATCGCGAGTAGGCAGCAGTTCCCTCCCCCACACCTATCATAAAAAATAATAACGCACAGCCTCGAACGCCAAAACAGCCTCCGAAAAAAAACCTTGTGTACAGAGCAAGTCCAGCGCAAAGCTGAAGCTGTGATTGGCCCAGAGCCCAAGTCTCCACAGCCAATCAGACGAAAGCCTCCTCTTTCACTCACACTACAGAACAAGAACGGCTTGATGACATCTCCAGCATGCTGTAACTGGTTGAAATAGTGCGCATGTGCGACTACGCCAACCTAGTTAAGAAATTAAGGCCATACTACCAACCAANACTGGTTGAAATAGTGCGCATGTGCGACTACGCCAACCTAGTTAAGAAATTAAGGCCATACTACCAACCAATCCGCAAAGCAACAACTTTAGCAGCAAAACAAGCCACTCTAATTGAAGCCATAAGTTACCTGGGCACATAAAATGACCACAAACCAGCACAAATCACTTCAAACACTAATCTACAACGTTACCGTAATTAAAAATAACACATATCAGCTAGAACAATGCTTGGCCAGCAACAGTATTGATGTAGCATTAATTACAGAAACTTTTAGTAAACCACAGCATAGATTAAGCATATGCGGATATACTATTTACAGAACAAACCTCCCCACTCATGGAGGTGAAACAGCAATTTTAATTAAGCATGGAATGTATCATCAGCCAGTTAATATAACAGAGCCTACGCACATACAGAACAATAGCATAAATGTACGCAAAAACAGCTCACACGTCTGCATGACTGGGGCATAAAAAGCACCAAATACATCATTACTTACACAGGACCTCGATAAATGAATGGAGGTCGAAAGGTAATTTTTCATTGCAGGGGATTTAAACAGTGAACACACAGGCTGTGGCTGCAGGATAACAAATTCCAATTGCAGAGTTTTAAACACACATGTATCTAATAATAATTACGTTATTTTCGCGCCAGACAAACCAACATGTTTTCCAAACTCAGGAGGCGCGGCTGATTTTGTAGATATAGAACTCGCTAATATTGCGGGCACAAATTTTAATATAGGAAAAATTTGTGAATTTGATTCGGATCACCTCCCTGTTTTAACACAGATACAATTTGATGGCATTTTCACTATTAATATTTTCAGCCAAAATCTTAGAACAACCGACTGGGAGCGTTTTCAAGAAGAGCTTAAAGACGCATTTGAACAACCGCCAGACATAAGTGAAGCTAATGACATAAATCCGCACATAAAACTCTTCACAGACACTGTAGCAGATACCCAATTAAAACTAATGAAGCTTATAAACAAAAGACAATACACGAAGAAAATTTATCGTGATATTGATTATTTAATTACTTTAAAAATACAGCTGTGCTATCAGGCCCAGAGAACACGACTGAATACAATAGATTAAAAGTCCTAGTTAGACGTAAAGTTAGAGAACAGAAAATCAATAAATTTGGAAATCTTGTTAATGAGATCGCTAGAAACCCCCAGGTAATGTGGAGACTCACACGAACAGTCCGCGGTAGAAGTAAAGATATTTCCACCCCAGCTATAATAACATATACAGGGATTAAATATACTTGAAAGCATAAAGAAAATTAAATTGCGGACATTTTAGAAAAACAATTTTCCCTTAATGAAAACATATATGACAGGCAATTCACGTGAGAAACTACAGCACAAGTTAATAATTACCTACAGCAAGGANCCTTAATGAAAACATATATGACAGGCAATTCACGTGAGAAACTACAGCACAAGTTAATAATTACCTACAGCAAGGAACACACACAGTACCAGGGGAAATTACACTTTTCGAACTAATTAAAATAATTTAATCCTGGCCTAACGATAGAGCCGGCAGTACAGACAAAATAGATTACGAGACACTTAAAAACCTTCCCCTAGAAGCACTACAGTATTTATTATTTATATTCAATACATAAAGTGTATCCAGAACTTTGAAAAACAGCAAGAGTAATCACAATTCCCATGCCAGGAAAATACGTTACACTCCCGCAAAACTGACGTGCAATTNTTGAAAAACAGCAAGAGTAATCACAATTCCCATGCCAGGAAAATACGTTACACTCCCGCAAAACTGACGTGCAATTAGTTTGATAAATAGTATAAGCAAAAAATTTGAAAAAAAAAAACCTTATAAAATAAAAACAGCTTCAAAAACACGCCGATATACGAAATGTAATTTCCGGTTTTTCAATTTTCTTTCAGAGCAGGTCACCCACTTTTAAAAANGAAAACACGCCGATATACGAAATGTAATTTCCGGTTTTTCAATTTTCTTTCAGAGCAGGTCACCCACTTTTAAAAATCATGGCTTTATACACAGACTTATTAACTTTAATTTCCCTGATACGTACATTTATTTGGCGGCACGCTGTTTGAGGAGACGAAAGATTTATTTTCCCCTTTTACAACATATGCACAGCAGATAACCCACATGCGGACGCTTATGTATAAATGTACGNGAAAGATTTATTTTCCCCTTTTACAACATATGCACAGCAGATAACCCACATGCGGACGCTTATGTATAAATGTACGCAGACGACAGGGCTGTAAATAAACAATCAGCTAACCCAAAATATGCCTTATTAGCGGTACAAACACAGCTCACCACATGAGAAAGATGGTACACTGGCTGGCGAACTAAAATAAATGCTGCAAAATCAACCAAATTAATTACTACATAAAGCGCACCCAACCTGATAGGGAACTTAAAATATTTATTACAAATATTCAAAATGGTAAATCTGTTAAATATTTNAAAAGCGCACCCAACCTGATAGGGAACTTAAAATATTTATTACAAATATTCAAAATGGTAAATCTGTTAAATATTTAGGGCTAACTTTAGACATATCTCGTACATGGGCAGAACAAATTAAAATAATCACTAGCATAGCCACAGGAAATTTAATAAATTTGTATCCATTGCTTAAAGTGACTGGGTTCCCTCGTAGGAGAAACTTACATCTCTTTAAGCAAAGCATTAGGCTCCTACTACTGTGTGGCTGTGAAATGTGGGGTTGCGCCGCCCCAAAACACATAAAGAAAGTACCGATAACACATAATAAATTCCTTAGAGAAATAACAGATGCCGGCTAGTATACTAGTAATGAAACAGTTTTTAAAAATGGACTTTATTAAAGAAGTAATAATTTTTAGGAACAAACTCCTATATGAAAGTATCGGTGATCGTGATAACCCCCTTATAAATTAAATACCTGAATATGACCCACTAGAGCCATGGAAATAAAAAAACTGCGATTATCTTCACATCTTAGCCCTGATTTCAACCCAAGGCTACAACAATACTGTACACTGGCAACCCCGTACATAAATATGTTAAATTAATGGGGTTAATTAACATTCATAACTCACCACACTACATAAACTCGTCCCCCGAGTGTGCAGGAGCATGATTGACTCGCTTCAGAGTTCTCTGGCTGGGTATTAGAGCTGGCATCACCGCCCACAGTGTGGAATAAGCCCGTCTGGATAGCTTCACTGCTGGTTCCGGTGAGTTGCATGCACTGGGCTACACTGCTACACCACAACATGCAACTCTATGCAATTATAATCAAGGAATTTGAGACGGGGAAACTTGCTTCTGGTGCTTTAAATCCTCCCNGAGGTGAAACAGCAATTTTAATTAAGCATGGAATGTATCATCAGCCAGTTAATATAACAGAGCCTACGCACATACAAAACAATAGCATAAATGTAGGCAAAAACAACTCACACGTCTGCATTACCGCGGCATATAAAGCACCAAATACACCATTACTTACACAAGACCTCGATAAATGAATGGAGGTCGGAAGGTAATTTTTCATTGCAGGGGATTTAAACGGTAAACACACAGGCTGGGGCTGTAGGATAACACATTCCAATGNACACAGGCTGGGGCTGTAGGATAACACATTCCAATGGCAGAGTTTTAAACACACATGTATCTAATAATAATTACGTTATTTTCGCGCCAGACAAACCAACATGATTTCCAAACTCAGGAGGCGCGGCTGATTTTCTAGATATAGAACTCGCTAATATTGCAGGCACAAATTTTAATATAGCAAAAATTAGTGAATTTGATTCGGATCACCTCCCTGTTTTAACACAGATAAAATTTGATGCCATTTTCACTATTAATATTTTCAGCCAAAATCTTAGAACAACAGACTGGGAGCGTTTTCAAGAAGAGCTTAAAGACGCATTTGAACAACCGCCAGACATAAGTGAAGCTAATGACATAAATCCGCACATAAAACTCTTCACAGACACTGTAGCAGATACCCAATTAAAACTAATGACGCTTATAAACAAAAGACAATACACGAAGAAAATTTATCGTGATATTGATTATTTAATTACTTTAAAAATACAGCTGTGCTATCAGGCCCAGAGAACACGACTGAATACAATAGATTAAAAGCCCTAGTTAGACGTAAAGTTAGAGAACAGAAAATCAATAAATTTGGAAATCTTGTTAATGAGATCGCTAGAAACCCCCAGGTAATGTGGAAACTCACACGAACAGTCCGCGGTAGAAGTAAAGATATTTCCACCCCAGCTATAATAACATATACAGAGATTAAATATACTTGAAAGGATAAAGCAAATTCTATCGCGGACATTTTATAAAAACAATTTTTCCTTAATGAAAACATATATGACAGGCAATTCACGTGAGAAACTACATCACAAGTTAATAATTACCTACAGCAAGGAACACACACAGTACCAGGGGAAATTACACTTTTCGAACTAATTAAAATAATTTAATCCTGGCCTAACGATAGAGCCGGCAGTACAGACAAAATAGATTACGAGACACTTAAAAACCTTCCCCTAGAAGCACTACAGTATTTATTATTTATATTCAATACATAAAGTGTATCCAGAACTTTGAAAAACAGCAAGAGTAATCACAATTCCCATGCCAGGAAAATACGTTACACTCCCGCAAAACTGACGTGCAATTTGTTTTATAAATAGTATAAGCAAAATATTTGAAAAAAAAAAACCTTATAAAATAAAAACAGCTTCGAAAACACGCCGATATACGAAATGTAATTTCCGGTTTTTCAATTTTCTTTCAGAGCAGGTCACCCACTTTTAAAAATCATGGCTTTATACACAGACTTATTAACTTTAATTTCCCTGATACGTACATTTATTTGGCGGCACGCTGTTTGAGGAGACGAAAGATTTATTTTCCCCTTTTACAACATATGCACAGCAGATAACCCACATGCGGACGCTTATGTATAAATGTACGCAGACGACAGGGCTGTAAATAAACAATCAGCTAACCCAAAATATGCCTTATTAGCGGTACAAACACAGCTCACCACATGAGAAAGATGGTACACTGGCTGGCGAACTAAAATAAATGCTGCAAAATCAACCAAATTAATTACTACAATAAAGCGCACCCAACCTGATAGGGAACTTAAAATATTTATTACAAATATTCAAAATGGTAAATCTGTTAAATATTTAGGGCTAACTTTAGACATATCTCGTACATGGGCAGAACAAATTAAAATAATCACTAGCATAGCCACAGGAAATTTAATAAATTTGTATCCATTGCTTAAAGTGACTGGGTTCCCTCGTAGGAGAAACTTACATCTCTTTAAGCAAAGCATTAGGCTCCTACTACTGTGTGGCTGTGAAATGTGGGGTTGCGCCGNGCAGAACAAATTAAAATAATCACTAGCATAGCCACAGGAAATTTAATAAATTTGTATCCATTGCTTAAAGTGACTGGGTTCCCTCGTAGGAGAAAGTTACATCTCTTTAAGCAAAGCATTAGGCTCCTACTACTGTTGGCTGTGAAATGTGGAGTTGCGCCANAAATGTGGGGTTGCGCCGCCCCAAAACACATAAAGAAAGTACCGATAACACATAATAAATTCCTTAGAGAAATAACAGATGCCGGCTAGTATACTAGTAATGAAAGAGTTTTTAAAAATGGACTTTATTAAAGAAGTAATAATTTTTAGGAACAAACTCCTATATGAAAGTATCGGTGATCGTGATAACCCCCTTATAAATTAAATACCTGAATATGACCCACTAGAGCCATGGAAATAAAAAAAACTGCGATTATCTTCACATCTTAGCCCTGATTTCAACCCAAGGCTGCAACAATACTGTGCAGGAGCATGATTGACTCGCTTTAGAGTTCTCTGGCTGTGTATTAGAGCTGGCATCACCGCCCACAGTGTGGAATAAGCCCGTCTGGATAGCTTCACTGCCGGTTCCGGTGAGTTGCATGCACTGGGCTACACTGCTACACCATAACATGCAACTCTATGCAATTATAATCAAGGAATTTGAGACGGGGAAACTTGCTTCTGGTGCTTTAAATCCTCCCTCCCCGCCCCTAATATGCTGGTGTATGATCGGCTCGCTTTAGAGTTTTCTGCCTGCGGACTAGGGCAACATCACCCCGTGCCTTGTGGGTTAAACCCGTTTAGCTGGCTTCACTACCAGTCCCGGTAAGATCTGCAGGGCAGGAATCGCACAACTACTCAAACCAATTACAATATACACGCTTTGACACGGGGAAACAGGGACCTATAAATCAAACTACATTTACACTACTCTGGGGCCGGCGAAATTCTCCGATCGGTCTGGGACAAAACGTTCGACACATTTAACAAAACTACCTGAACCAAGGTATTTAAAGCTGAGTTCACACGAAACACTGAAGCAGAGCAAAGTTTCCAGGATTTTCGAAAAACACAAGGCGGTGTAAAATAACACCTATTAAAAATTTAAATACACTCGTCCTCTCACGCGACTCATACGCCCTGTCAAGGTAGTTCACGTGGCTGCGCTGGCAGACAGTTTTCGCTCACTCTGTCGTCAGGAATCCAGACCGAGAGGCACACATGTGTGGTCAGGACTGGGCTTGGGGCATAAGTCTTAAGGTAGTTTTAGTTTCAAAAAATTTTAAACAAAATAAAAAATTCAAGATATTCGAAAATAAAAAATATATATAAAATGTCTTTAAAATTAAAAACAAGTATAGATTCAAGACTGCAAGTCCGATGTTCTAGTTTTAAGGACGATCTACAAATGATGCCCTTCCGGATGCTGATGTAGATACACCAGCTACACTCACCCTAGTTTCAACCAGGACTGGCAACAGTCCTATTACATAGGGTGCCAGAAAAGTATACTAATAACATGCAACTTTTCTTCACAAACGCCACAGGATGAAATGACCGGAATATAAGAACGACGCCGAACCCTAACTTAGCAGTACCGTAAGGACTGTTGATGAACAAGCTGGGTTGTCGATGAGCAGCGACTCGGGTTGTAGGGACTCACCGACGCACTACACGCGAGTTTCACTAGCCACTTGCAAACAACACTACAACATGTTCTACAGACATCACGACACTACAACACGCCAGTCGGGGGACTAGCGGGGAGCTTTACTCCCTCGCCGGTAACAGCTGCACGTAGATTTATGAAGATAGTAACAGTTGTTAACAGCTATAAACACGGGCCCGGAGCCCAGCTAAAACGTGTACACAGCAGCCCACCGCCGGCTCAATGATATGACCCAAGTCTGTCAGGCTGCATTGCAAAGCCACTAAAGGAGTTATGGGAACTTCGGTTACTGGTCTCGTGACAGCACGGCCTTTCTGGGGCATATGAGAGATCGGCATCGGTGGGTCGGCAGTCTGACAGCAGCAACCTGTCGAAGTGCGGCGAGCAGTAAGCGAAGAAGAGACCCGGCAGCAAAGGTGAAGGCGACTGCGGTGGACGAGTTTATGTGTGTTTAGGCTGTTCATGGTAAAGTGAGCACTTTTGAGGTCCTAGTTAATTTTCTATTTCCACAATTGTTTTATCGTTTAACCATTTTTTTTCAAATAAATATTGCCATGAAAGTAATGAACACAGTGTGCATATTCCACTCCCCTCGCAACAATTTGGGTAGAAGCCTCTTATAGTGATTAGAACCCAGAATGTGAAATAAGTAGCCTATATATTTTCAACATTTAAAATATTTTACTTCACTTTAAATGGTTATATTTCCCCATTTCCATGTATTTATTTTTACAGTCCTCTCCAGCTATACACGGTAATTTTATTTTAAATAAATGATATAAATGCATGTTTTAGTCACTGGTGACTAAGTTTTTTCCAGTGAGTTTGTTTAACGCTCTATTAAATTTTCTCAGTTTTTCGTCGAATGGATATTCGCCTTAAAAACACCATTTCTTTTAACTGTAAACGGTATTTTAATTAAATATTTCACATTCTCTGGACCTTCTTTCGTGGTTTTCTGTATGTTGTACGCTATGTAAAATAAATATAAAATCTGAATCAATAAAACTGCTTAGTATTTGACAGGAAACTATTGTTCTAAGTAAATAAACTGTCCCAGTCCCCTGGAAAGTTTTGTAGGTGATATTGTCACCTAAATCACAATATTTTTATTATTTTCACTACTCTTAACGTTATTTATTTACATAAGAGTTAACATTATTACGTTTGCTTTCATTTATAGCTTGGTAATCATAAAAGTGACTGTGTATTCGGTAGAGTTGCAAAATTTTTATGGAATAAAAGATGAGTTCAATTCTGAGCGAATTTCTCCTTGTATACACGCAAAATAAATGAGAAAGTATAACCACTATTTACAAAACTATATCAAGATAGATAAAATTTAAATTGCGTCGATTGGAATTGTTTGCACGCATTATTTATTTGGTGTCGCTTATGTATTGAGTAAATATGAAATAATATTTAACTTCATACTGGTATACATGCAATAAATATGACAGGTGAAAATCGCATGGGAACATTTATTTATAGTTCCATGTGTTCAAATGACAAAACAGGGTACTGAAAACGGATCGTTATAAGCAGAATCCCAAAATTATCTAAAAACCATGAACATAGTAAATGCAAAGACAGTCGCCAAAATTAGTAAACTTCTAAGTTATAGAAAACTTCATAATATATGAATTTAAAAGGTTCACTATGAACAGCATTGTCAGTGCCCGAGGGATGGCTATGAATGCGAAACCTCTACATTTATTAGAATTATAGGATATTTTATTGTTTAGCCTAAATTCCTAATAAAAGATAGACTTATGCAATTACATGAATGTCTGTCTTGAATTTATGTTCCCCTTAATAACTTTTAAACACTTCAACCCAATTTCACTCAACTCGGTATGCATATAGTGTATAGCAAGTACATTCAACTTGAATATGTTTATCCATCTCATTAGGCTAACTATCACGTGATAGAAAATGTTCATAAAAAAACCAACTTGGCTTCAGACTGACCTAGGCACAGTGGTTCAAGAAAGTTTTTATAAAGTATTTTTTTTTTTAATGGTTTGAAATAAAATTACACCATCCAAACTTAATCTACTTCACCAACGACAAGGCAAAACAATTTTAGATCTACTTGCTGATAGTTATGTAAATGCACTCACTGGCTTTGGCTGAGGCCATATTTACTACTGTTTGTTCACTAATCATTATTTACCATTACTATGTCATTTTAAAATGTATGACACAATGTTGTATCTCGGGAACTATCTAACCGATTTAATCCAAATTTGGCAGGTTGATAGTGCATGATATAAACATTGGATATAGAAAGCGATAATGTTATTCGTCGGCCGTTTGAAGATAGTGCAATATGAAAACATAGAGATTTTTAAATTATCTCAATATTCAATCAAACCGATTCTTGTTATATTTGACAAATAATTTAAATTATTATATGTCATGCTAATACTCAAAATTTAAATGGGTGAAGCACTCGTTTTAAAAAAAGCGTCCATTTAAATATTTCTTATTTATTTGCCATATTTAGTGCACCATTTCACCAGTTTCGACTAAACTTGATATGCTAAAAAAATAAAAATTTAAATATGTCAATACATAGCCTCTTTCGTCTGCCATTTTGTAAGATAGTGCCAACATGGAGAATAAAGTTCTTATTTCATATCTCGAAAAAAACTGACTGTTGCTAAATTTGACAATTACTGACACTCTTTAGTACGTCGGACACTTATTTTCAAAATGGCGGTTATATTAACATTTTAGATTACCATGCCATATCTACGAAACAATGTTACAAGTTTGAAAATAATTTTGTATGCCAGCAATATTTATTATAACCATAAAATCCGTTTACGCAGTGTATCTTTTGTAAACCATCTTGAAAGATAGTTGTAAACGAATAAATAAATTTTTGTCATATCACGGAACACAATCAACTGATTGCTATCAAATTCGTCAAACAAGTGGTACTACAGTAGACTATCTAAAGTGACATTTTTCAAGTGGAATAGAACTTGATTTTAAAAATTTCATCCTATTTTTGTATGTTTTTAGTGTCATTTACAACAATAAAATGTTTCCTCAAAGAGCCTCTTTACTGCATTATTTTGTAAGATAATGCAACGTGAATAAATTATGTTTTGTCATATCTCGGGAAACCATTAACTGATTCCTACCTAATTTCACAAACAGGTACCACTACGGAAGGCAATGTATGCGGACATGTTTTATGTGGATGTGCAATTATTNTTACCTAATTTCACAAACAGGTACCACTACGGAAGGCAATGTATGCGGACATGTTTTATGTGGATGTGCAATTATTTTCAAAATTGTGGAAATATCAATATTTTGAATTTAGCATTTATAATTAACCATTAAAAAACAGTTTTATTCTCCTTTAATGAATATAGCACCACATCAGAAAATTGAGCTTTTATGCCTATTTCGGGGACCAATCAACCTATCTCCTCCGAATTTGCCCACAAGTAGAGCTACAGTAGGCTAAATAAACTTTTACCATTTAAGTGTGTCTGGCGTAATTTACAAAAGAACTACCATTAAATTATGTAAAATAGGTAAGTTAGTGATATATTTTAAACAATCTAACTAATTGCAATTTAAATATTGCATGCTGCGAGTATCCATTAGAAGCATAACATTTTTTTATAGAGACCCTCTTTCGCCGTCTTTGTGGAAGATAGTGCCTGATGATAAAATTTAAATTATATGCCATATCTCGGGGATCAGAAAACTAATTCCAGAAAATTATTCATGCAGCTAGTATAGCAGTAGGCCATGTAATTCTACATTACTTAAAAGGGTTCATATAAATATGCATGTTAAAATGGCAGAATTATTATATTAAAATATCAGAATTATAATTTTTTTTAGATACGTTTGTTGTATTTCTTTAATAATTTGACAAAAAATCAAATAAACCTTGTATGCTGATTTTATATGTATATATGTATATATATATTTATGTATATATATATATATATATACGAAGCATCATATATGGACATGCAGAACCCAGTTTTATGAATTTTGGTACAAAAGCGGCAAAAGAAAAAAAAGGCTTTTAACCTTATTCCGGGAACAGACAAACTATTTCCATCGCATTCTGCACACAGTTAGTGCTACGGGGCCATGTAAACTTACATGATTTAAGTGACTCATACACTTGTTTTGAAAATGATGTTCCTGTCAATATTTGAGTTTGGTTAATCCAGCCCAACCAAACTTTATAATGATTTTAACTGAAGTTGATGCTCCAAATTTTACCTCCGTAATGCACTTGGTCCTGAGGTACGAGGTGTTCTGAGTTCGGGTACCGGGTAAGATACGGGTGTATTTGTAACTGTCTCGTTCGTGGTGCATTTGTTTCTGGTCCCATCTTTAATGAAATCGTTGTCAACGAGACGTCAACCCACCTACGGTCTAACCTATTAATAACTTCATCAAAATTATTTGCATCCATGTGGAGAAAAGTAGTCTAATAAGCTGTATCTGAAACATATTGTTTATTTTATTTGCATTATTCCTATGTTTTTTTTGTTTAGTGAAGCGACTCGAGATAAATATATCATTCATCAGTGATTTTGCGTTTATGTTCTATGAAAGAATAACTTAAAAATTAAGGGCATGTCAACGGTTATTTAAACACAATTACTTCCGATAATTCTATGAAACTTTTTTTTGTGCAGTTTATTACGAACGCCATTATTAAAATGCTATTAATTTTTTACAACTGCAATACGTCTCACAAAAAATATCGTTTGTTTTCGGGAGAGTTGTTCTAAGTTCTTTAATACACAATAAATTCCAAAACCTATGAAATTTCTAACAGAGTTGGTAAGATATATATTGGCATTTCAAGGTCATTAAATAATTTGTAAAAATGTAATATCAAATTTATAATGCCGAGTTTTAATATTTTGGTATCAACGTAATTTTAAAAAAAAACCAGCAAAACCCGTTTGCTATGGCTACGCTTTCCGTAATTTAACAGTATGTGCGTAGCACAAATAAACTACTCTCGGTTCTTTAACTTATCAGAGTTGATGGATGATTCGTGGTTGTAAGTCATAAGTTTGAGATAATTATTGCGCAGCTAGTATAACAGGGAGCCATCTTTACGACTGAGAATTTTAAGACCTTCTAAACACAGTACGCTTAATATTCGACACCTGTGTAAAAAGGAAATGTTTTATGTGTAGCAAAAACAGTATCACAATTTTGAATCACCTCTTTGTTTTACTGCTGATACCCAAAAGCAAACTGTTGGAAACAAATGTTTCAGAAATTTTTTATTCCTTCAGAGAATAAACTAAAAGAGTATATATAATAACATACTAATGATAAATAATGATTAGTGCACAAACAGTAGTAAATATGACCTCAGCAAAAGCTAGTGAGTGCATTTATATTACTATCAGCAAGTAGATCTAAAATTGTTTTGCCTTGTCGTTGGTGAACTGGATTAAGTTTGGATAATGTTATTTTGTTTCAAACGATTTTTTTTAAAGAAAAATATTGAATAAAAATTTCTTCAACCACTGTGCCTTGGTCAATCTGAAGCCAAGTTGATTTTTTTCTGAACATTTTCTATCACATGATAGTAAGCCTAATGAGATGGATAAACATATTCCGCTGAAACCAATTTTACGAGAAACGACTTCTAGCTATAGGTTATACGAATTTGTGTCCACAGAATGCAGTTGAAAATTACTTTTAAGTGGAGTCACTGCTGAAATATCCGTTTAA
>NQII01004326.1:195170-205321 GCA_002778355.1 Clitarchus hookeri | reverse complement strand
ACAACATTTTTTTTTTTTTTTATTCTTCAAATGTTTCTCGAACTTTAACTTTCGATGGGCGGATGGGGCACCGCCTTCTGATGGCTTTCCGTAGACGCGAATACGCACTCTCAAATAAAATGCAAGGCGCTGAACCTGTTCATTCATATTTGGTGGTAAGTTCGGGAATTTTAAATG
This sequence comes from Clitarchus hookeri, assembly GCA_002778355.1. Taxonomy (NCBI): domain Eukaryota; kingdom Metazoa; phylum Arthropoda; class Insecta; order Phasmatodea; family Phasmatidae; genus Clitarchus; species Clitarchus hookeri. Next base: position 205,144 of record NQII01004326.1, on the reverse strand, counting down.
TAAAAATATATAGAGTATAAATTCTTGTCACGTGAAAAATTTTTTTCCCTAATTATTTCTTTCTTGAAAATGCAACTAGAACCAAAATATATCTCCAACTAAAGAATGATAACAATGTGAAGTTGTCATACTGGAATTTTGCCGTGCAGACGGAATGTCGGAGGGCAGATTGTTGTGAATCGCTGTCAACGGACGGACGAAAACGCAGAAGGGATGACTGACTGATGGACGGGGAACTATGACGGATGGTTGTGAGCATACCTTAACTGAGCGCTTTTTGAAATCAACTTTCGGGAAACGTCACTGTTCTTTCCTGCATGTGTTTTACCTGGGGAGGGGGGAGAGGGGTGGCGCTGCAGTAGCCCTCAAGGTACTAGCCGTGAAGTCATTAATTAGCCCTAAAACTAAATTCAGAAACGAATCGGCAGTATTCCCAAAGTCACTAGCCTCGAATTGCGCCAACATTCTTCAAAGCACTAGTAAGATCAAAAATCGAACGCAGAAGGTTAATTAATATACAGGATGATTCTAAAATCGTGGGACAAACTTTGAGCGGTGGTAGAGCTCACTAAAACAAACCATTATTGTATAGGAGTATATGGGAGGAAGTGACGCGTTGTGGCACAAACAGAAACATAACACATGCCATGCAAAACATTGTTTATTTACAACGTCGCCGCTAAACGCCTTTTTATCGAGTCTCNACAGAAACATAACACATGCCATGCAAAACATTGTTTATTTACAACGTCGCCGCTAAACGCCTTTTTATCGAGTCTCGATTTGTTCCTATGGGGGACATTAGAAAGCCCTCATCTGTTCGCCAATCACTCCACCGACGCTACCAAGCTTGCATTACTGTCGGTGGTAGCAATTTTGAGCAATTATTATAAACATTGGTGTAAATAGGCATTTAGCATTTAGCTCCACTGCTGGTTCTCCTGCTCGAAATTGTGCATCTTCAGGGCAATACCAAAAACATTTGTCTAAGGTCATATGTTTTTAATTCTTACAATCAAGCACGCGAGCGCTGACTAGTATGCGCTCAGTAAAATTGGTAACGACGGAAAATAAAGTTTTTCCTTTCCTTAAGAGGAACCTTCACACGCCGTATTAGGGTCTTGGGTATTATAGCTTGTTTATATTTTAAACATAGAGAATTCTGAAATTACCACTGTACTCAACAAGTATAGCTGCGGTTTCTTCGCAACTTTTGAATGAAACATTTGAAAAATCACCCCACGCAGGACGTGTTTCGTTCTTTCCTAAATTTGTTATGTATCACAAGCGTTTTATACTTATGTTAACATGAAAGTACCTTACTTTTGGTTAAATTGAATTTTTATTTATATGTTATCTATACATTATTACATTTAACCTATAGTTAACATGAATAAAAACAGTGAGAAAATAGGTGTGTTGGTAATGCCTAGTATGATATAGTTCTCAGCAAAAGATTATAACACTGAGCGCGCACGAATGCGGTGCGTTGTATCTTTGGCGTAGCTTTGTTTGCACGAGGCGGAGGAATATCCTGGAAGTACAACTTTGGCAGGGCTTTAGAAAAGTACGAAGTAACCGTGAATGGACTATATCGACCCTTACACTGCAACTCAGACAAGATAAGGAAACTGCGGACTCATAAATACGTCACAAAATTAATTCCGCCAAACGTTGGAAAAATTTATGTTGTGAAATAAACACGATTTCGTAGTTCAGTCTTTGTGACTGTACTGTTTTGTAAGGTGGGGTAAAAGGGTAGTTTTGGAAATATAAACAAGCTGCAAAACCCAAGAAGACATTTTGGAGGGGGAAGGTCATACTTAACGTATAGTGAAAAGTGTTAGGTATACAATTTTGAATACTGAAATTATTACTTTTGCGTTCGGTGTTTAATGCATTAAGTGTAAACGTTATATTTGTAAAATATTAAATTTTCTAATAATTTCACAGATTCACTTGACCGGCGGCATTAATGAAGTGATCAGGACCATGCCAATGCTCATTTTAAATATGGCGGAAGAGTAATCAGTTTGCATACAAGTAGATCAAAACCAGGGCTTTTAATTAAAAGTGCTTTGTTTACCGTGAACCACATATGGAAAAATGTATCCAGAAATAATAATGAAAAATTTATATATTGCTGATAATATATTTTGTCCGCGAGGCAGTCTGATGTATCCGGCTTGTCACTTGTGGCCCGCGGTCCGCTGACTGTACAACCCTGCCGTAAACTGTACAACCCTGTGATAGAGTGCTGATGCGAGCTGCGCAGTGCCCCCTCCCCATTTCCAACATTGGACTGCTTTTCTGCTAATAGTACCCAAGTGCTATGAAAAACGACATATACATAATTTGAGGTTTGAACCTTGTAGGTGTTTTGAGTTTTTTTTTTCACTTCCTCGAGACTAGTTTTTACGCAGCTGGAACATATTCTATTCAGTTGACCTGCGTTTTATTCGTATGAAAGGGGTAGGCCTGTTTGAAATTCAAATGTAAACAATCAACATCATCACTGTTGGCCGTGTGACTTTGACAGTTGTACTGGAGATGGACGAATCAATGTTGGCCACACGTGCAGAAGACGAAGATTGCTCTGCGTCATCTTTAGTCTGAGTGACAGACACTCTACAATGATCTTAAGATAAGGTGGCGTAGAGGGAATATAGAGTATCTAGTGTGTAAGCCCTGTGCAACAACTAATTTTCGTGTTCAAATAGTGAAATAATCTTCCTCCTACATAAGTGTCAAAGCCACGTTAGTTCAACTAAGGCTACCGCACTGTTTACATAAAATGTGATCGCATAAGTTTGTTCTTGATCAGTCTAGGTAAATATAACCCTAAATCACCATACTTTTATTTACGAAACATAACATTTTACCTTACACGTAAATGCAGATATCGATAATAGAAGATACACCACTGCCTTCGATAACGTTGCATATTCTGCCTAAAATCTTACGTTGGATTTTATAGTTTAGCTTCAAAATCCGAAAAACAAATAGTTATATAGTTTCACCTACATATTACAGAGGAAACCAACATTCAAATTTTAACAGAACCACATTAATATTTTTCTAACTGCAGTAAACTTGTGAAAACTACTTTCCAACTGCTGTGTAGTTGTTATCGGGGACCTATTTTCATGCAGTTCTCGTGTTCCGGAATATGCGTTTCTGAAGTTTCTTTCCTCTGCGATATTCGCCAATTTCAACGTCGTAGATATTTTAAAAATTTGAATTTAAGTTTTGAAAACCACAAAGGGGAGTACCTGTCCGGGGCGCAGTATGTCAGCACCGGCCGCTGCGTCCGGTCCACGTCGCGCTTCTTCAGTGACAGCAGTTTAAGCGTCTGTCCCATCTGCGACGGAACGCACAGCCTGCGGTTCGCCTCGGTGGACATCTTGCGCGCTGTAGGTCCTAGATCCTGAATTACGACGCCACGAACAGCGCTCGCTACTCCCTAGATCCGTCGTTTCCCCGCCGCCGCGTCCAGCAGTCACTGTTCGTGACCGTCAAAAGAGTAGCCCCGGTGCAAACTAGTAATTTAATCCGTAAAGCAGCCCGGTGTTGAAATTCGAACGTGCAGAAATTAAGTTATTTACCTGGATACGCCGAAATTAATATGCATTGTTGCAATATATTTTGTTGGGTTTTTTTTTTACGCGTTTTCTCTTTGACTTCCTGTTATTCTTCAAAACAATTTCCATTCTTGAATAAAGCCCGCTGGTAAGTAAAAATTATTTTGTGTTTAGGAAAATGGAAAATAACCTATAAATTCATGTTATTTATTTTTCCTTGCGTTTGTGTGTATTACAAGTTAACGAATTAACCAATACATACATGGAGGTGGATACAAAAAACCGGCCATGGGACAGTGCCTTGACGTTAACGTTTTTATTGAATAAAGCCACAAATAATTAAAGTCCAACCAAAAAGTAATCATTTAAAATTATTTTTTAAATTGCGTTTAAGGGACAGAATCAAAGGCATTGTCCCGGAATCAGTCATTCTTATCACTTTTTCAACCTGCTATAAATGCATTTGGTAACTTTTCGTAATATAACAACCCCTTAAACAGCAGGAGCTATGAAATAAAAATTATTATTCTGATAATAATGCCACGCATAGCAGTGCCAAGATATAAAATTCTGAGGTGTCCATATTGGAATCGCTAACGGAGAATTTGTTGAGCATATGGTTAGCTCAGATGCTACGCAAGCATTGATATCTTAGCTAATTTCTGTTGCAGTCGTTTTACACTTCTTACAACCGTTTTCCGTTTTCATTTCTTCTGGACTTTACCATTTGCGATATTGATGTTTCATTCCGTTTACCCTTAATCATTATTATAACTACGTCATGGTGGCAGATATAATGTAGCAGAATATTGCGTCTACTACGCCACAATCTAAATATCTCTTGAAAACGCACATGGAAAATTCATTGAATGCAAGTCTTTAACTTTTATGTCAGCCTCCAGACTAAATCAAGGAAAACAACCTCGATAATAATATAACAGAGGAATTAACGGGATGTATTAATTTTGTTTACGTTATTTTAACTTTTCGTGCCATTTATTTGTTCCTGAGTATGCACATAAAACTAAGAAACCATAACAAATTATAATTCGAACGTTAGCTCTTAACCTACTCTATTAAACCAACCTACAATTTGTACAAAGCCTTACGATGAAACTTCAGCACTAAATGAATTAGCCGAGTCACTCATTGCGATAGTTCACAGACTTCTATATGCAATAGGGAGCAGTACTTTCGTTTGTCACTTATCTGGATTCCGTATTTGTATTTACACCTAGGAAAAATCAAGACACTATTAAAAAGAACAAATGTTTCCCCGGGAGGTGTGCAAAGCTTTTCATACCAATGCTGGCACTGAAACCTACATAAAAAAAAAAATAGTAACTTTAAACTCGAGAACAGTTCACAAACACGTAAAAGTACTTCGACCACAGAGAAGCAAAAGGACTCCAGCAAACTAAATGACGANATAGTAACTTTAAATTCGAGAACAGTTCACAAACACGTAAAAGTACTTCGACCACAGAGAAGCAAAAGGACTCCAGCAAACTAAATGACGAATGAGTCACTCAATATCGGCTCAAAGCTTACGGTTAGTTAAAGCAGGCAATATGTAACTTTGAATTCTGCATATACGTTAGAGCACCGGGATAGATAACAGCGACGTGAAAATCGCTTTGAGCAAGTTTTATGGCCGGCATTAAAGCGAGGAGTCCCTTTGCGCCCTAAAATTACCAGCTCCACTTACCCGGAACACACGTTCCATAATAACTTCACAGTTTGTCGGAAATCGATAAGAAGGGCCTTTAAGGGACAAGGGTACACTGTGTTCGATAGGGTTAAGTTTTTATTGGTACACGCAACTTGGTAGGTTGTTATGTTACATGAGGTGTGCATACTGGGGGAAAAAAAAAATACGTTTGAAGAGTGTGCGGCTTCCACTAAACTAACTTACAAGAGCGCTATATATATTACCCCAAAGACATTTGAACTCTTTCGCAAAGTAATATAGTATAAATCTTATGGCAAATCGGGCACACAGTACTTCAGGAGTAGGAGGTAGGATTTTTCCGCCATCTTGGATGCCATCACAGGCGCGGCCGGCGACCTTGTTCATCTCCCTACTCGCCACTTCCAACCGACGGCCGACCATTCCAACGACCCGTAACCCTAAAAAATATTTTAATAAAATAAGTTTTTTAATAAAAAATATTTTAATAAAATAATTTAAAAAATTAAAAAGTATAGGCTGGCCACTTTGGATTTTTATTGATTTTCTTAGAAAAAAAACCTCCGTTTGCGGAGAAACCTCCACTCGCCCGACTATTACGACTCCCGCTAGGGTGCCGATCGCCAACGTGTGAATTTATTTATGAACTGAAAGATTTAATTTTCCATACGCGGAAAGAATTACAAAAATAGTTAACAAAAACAATTGAATTTTTTCGATATAAATAATTTTAACCTCCCTACAATCACACTTTTAACGGTTAATAGTTTTTTTTAGTATAATGCGATAGTTCATTACAAGTATAATCCATGTAAAAAAATGTGCCAGTAATAATACTTTTTTGTTTTCGAAAAAAAAAACTAAATGTTTCATGAAAAAAAAAGTTGTATTCAGCTCTGCGTTACGTGAAAATTCAACCGCCAAGACGCGCGGGCAGGCTGGCGACGCATCTGTCAAAAACAGGTGAAGAGCGCAGGCGACAACATGACGTAACTGCGGGACAGGAAGCTGTCGACCTCCGAGCCAAGTGCACATTAACTGACCTTGATGGCACGCCAGCAGTCGTGCAGCGTTGGTCGCCGTGCGTCACTTGCGTATTAAAACGTCGCTGGAATATCAAACGTATGCTGGATTCCAAAGTGCATATTGTGGGCGAACCAAACCCCGATACTGAGCCCTGGTAGTTTCAGAAGTTTGGCCCTGCTCGTTGTATTCGACGTGAGTAAACAGGACAAGCGTATCAGTTCGATCGTGATCGACTGCAGGATCGAACTCGCTGCACATGGAAATATACCCCCACACACACGCACGCTTCCCGCCTGATACTTCACGACCGACTCGCATCGTACAATTGTCGAGACAAAGTCGTCAAGATATTTTCGTGGATGCCACGGAGGGTGTAAACACGATGGGCCCTAAGCGACATCTGTTTAGTCGGCTTCGAGCATAGAGAGCAGCAGGATGTACTGTAACCTGCGAGGCTTCCACAATCAGAGTCGCTACGTGCTCAAGGAGATCGCGGTGTCCTACGACGGCGATGGCAAAAAGCGCACACTCTCCTTCCGATCCCCGTATTCGTGGAAGCTGTCGGACGAGAAAAACAAGAAGGCGAACGACTGGCCGACCAAGTACCGCCACAGACTGGAGAAGGACGAAGGCAAGATTCCGTACCACCCAGTGGGAGACGTGCTGCGCGACTTGCTGATGTAGTATCCGCAAGGACCAAATGGCTGAGCGACTTGTGCAAAAACGAAGTTGAAATCATCGACGTTGAGTTAGAGCACGGCTGTCCTTCGCCGCGCGAGCTGGCGAAACTTTACGACGACCAGCAGCGACACGTCTGCGACAGGCCAGAACCTGACTGGACATGCGCGTGGCGGAATGCACAGCTGCTGCGGAAATGGTGTACCTCGTCCTTGGATCATGAATCGACGAGTTATGACCACATAAGAAGTCACTCAGACATCGGTTCTGAAAAAAAATAAAAAAAAAATAAAAAAATTGTGAAGAGAGACTGAATTTTTTTTTGTTTTATGGTGTTTATGTATTTATTCATACAATAAATTGTGTGTGTAAAAACATTTAAATGTTGTTGTTTTTTACCCTCACTCATTAAACCATCAATTTCTTTCCTTAAAGAAGCCTTAAAAAAAGAAAAAACACATACTTATTTTGCTACATAACCTATTTATGTATTGGGGTTAAACTGATGTAGGGCGAAACCTGCAGACCTGCAGGGGTTCATACACATGGGCCTTGCATTGTATACATGCCTTCAGGTTGAAACAGGCAGTGTTTCAGATGGATGGTAAGGGGGGCGGAGTTGTAGAGGGAAGAAGAGAAGTGGTTGCTATCGGTATAAGGAGAGTGGTTGCTATCGGTATAAATAATGGGTCCTTGCAGAGGATCAGTTGTTCGTCGACAGAAGTGCAGAGGTACGGATCGTCTCACCTAGCTTTAAAGTCGACGTCATATTTAGCATCCATTAACACCTTCGGTCATTCCTGAGCTAATGGGGTCTATGGCCATGCAATGGACTTCTTTGCGTGTAGTACCGGTAGTGCCGTCGACTTCTTCCTCTTCAGTCATATCATCTGCATCTACAGCTGAGGTACCTGTGTGTCAACCGGAAATTTCCGGGGTCTTCGTGAATGTTTGACACGGGGACTGCAGAAGTGACATCTAGTTCTTCAGCTGAGGCAACTGCATCGCCAACTGGACCATCGACGACATCTTTTCCAGAAACAACTGTTCGGCCAACCACCTCTGCAGAACCATTCCGGCATTTTAAGTTTTGCTTGTATGAAAATGCCTTCGCTTTTAGCAGCAAAGCACGACGACATGAGAAGCTTGGCTGTAGAAAGAGCACCACCCAAATGAAGTATGCATGTTCGAAGTGTGGGGTGTCTATTTCTCGGATGGATAGTCTAAAGGTGCATATAAATATGTGCAAGAGGCCCCCCACCTCGTGTAACATAAAGAATAAACCTTCACCGTTATCGACGTATGTCGCCTGTCCTGACTTTATTAAACACAAACACGCCAAAATCAATCCCGACAACCATGAAAACCAATGTTTCAAGTGGTCAGTGTTGGATGGATTCGTTAAGTCATCACATCCGCAGCGCGTGGACAAGAGGTATGCTGATGGAAGAAAAGTTTGATTTAAGCAGACTGGATTTTCCGACTCCTCTCCTGCAAATAAAGGCCTTTGAGAAAAACAACCCTGGCGTGTCTGCAAATGAGTACTCGCTAAATGCCAGGGAAAAAGTGATTCCAACACGTGTGACCAAGAGCGAGAAACCTGAACATATCGATCTTCTGATGGCGAAGGACGAAACTACGAATATTTCGCATTATTGTTAAATAAAACTTTTTCCATGACTGGCTAACTAGCAGATTACTTCGTATGGGTACAAAGTTCATGTCTGCAAACAGTGTTACAAGCATTATACCGATTATGCGTGGAAATCAGGACTCACTGTGGAATAGTGCCTTGCAATACACAAAACAAAGTGTAAAAGATAAATCTTCAATGTGTATGTCTTGCCTCGTGTTAAACATTACCAAATAAAATGAGTTAAAATTATATGTTGTCTTGTATTTATTCTGATTTAAAAGAAATTATAAAATTTAAAAATTAATAAAAAAATTAAATCTGACAATTTGCATAACCTTGTCACCATTTGGTACAGGTCAATAGCACATTTGCCGACAGTAAATTATCTCTGGTGATTGAAACATGAGTTACAAACTCATTCTAGTTCTAATACTGGAAAAATATTTGTGTTGAAGGTGTAATTTCGTGGCCACTGGTCAGATATGGTTGATTAGTATGGGTGGAAGGATAACTTGTTATGTAAGGACAATGTAGCCCCTAAGGGGGGGGGGNTGGTGGGGTAACATATGTTCCTCGATTTTTAGAATTATTTTTTCGATTTTCTCACGATTTTTATTATTGGATGGGTGTGGGGGGTTGGTTGGGGTGGTGGAGTGAGTGTGAGGTTAATGTTAAATGTTGCTCAATTTTTTCGATTTTTTTTTTATAATTCTTTTTGCGTATGCAAAATAAATCTTTAAATTCGTAAATGAATATGCACACTGCGATCGGCACTTTAGCAGGGGTCGTGGTAGTCGAGCGAGTGCAGGTTTCTATGCAAACATACATACATTATAAAAATCATTTCTAAGATTATGGGTTGCTAGAATGTTCGGCCGTGGGTTGGGAGCAATGAGAAGGGAGTTGAATAAAGTCGCTGGCCGCACCTGTGACGTCATCAAATATGGCGGACAACTCCTACCTCCTACTCCTGAAATCCTGTGTGCCTGATTCGCCACAGGCATTCTACTTAATAAAGTTACCAGAGGAATTTTTATATATATATATATATATATATATATATACATACATATATATATGTGTGTGTATCTAATATATAAAATTCTCCCGTCACAGTGTTAGTCACTGAACTCCTCCAAAACGGCTAGACCGATTTTTATGAAATTTTTTATGTATACTCGGTAGGTCTGAGAATATATTTATATCTATTTTTACACCCCTAAATAATAAGGGTGGCCACCCCCAAACAGTTTTATTTTTATTTTTTGAACAAAATTTTTAATTTTTATTTTTTTATGATGTGGCATCAACAAATACATACCCTCCTAAATTTTCACCCTTCTACCACCAACCCTTATTTTTT
>NQII01004326.1:88757-180128 GCA_002778355.1 Clitarchus hookeri | reverse complement strand
ACATCCGGTCGTCACAGAGAGAGTGAAGGACGGCGAATCAACACGAGGCACGCACAGTGCTTCGAGTAAAAGTGCGTACACGAGTGTGTGCTTGCGGATTTTAATTGTCCTTTCTAACATTATGTTAAAAATTAACGCATGCATGTGTGTATAAAATATAATCTTAATTAAAAAGCTATCTAAAGTGTTTAAATTAACTGCCCTATAATAAAAAAAATCGTATAATGAGCTTAAGTATCGTTAATTATGCATAACAAAACTGAATTATTAGATTACAACAAATATATTAGTGCATAAATTTGTTACATGAATTTGTTATGTCTAATTTTTTTTTCTTCAATTCTTCATGTATTGGTATTAGGCATTTTATATTTATCGTCTTTGTATTATTAAGGTTACCATTTATATTTAAAATTAATAACATTAAATATTAGATTTGTAGTTCTAATCGTTTTTAATCAAGCATACCAAAATGAGAAAGTATTTGTTTTAATTATCATGTTCAACTGTTTTGATATTTTATATCTTTCGTAACTCACTGGTTGTTATTTTACGAAAATATACGTGTTTTTTATTTACATTATCATGTAAAAAGATTTTGACGTATTTTATTTCGTTGCAATTTATTAATCCATTACAACGTTTTTAATTAAAATGTTATTTAATTTGTTTGGTGTATGCCTCAGGGATATTAAATTGATAAGATGTAAAGATTTTACTGAATGTATTTCGTATTTGTTGACTTGCATTTGTTAATACACTACACAGTTATGCGAAGTAAATAATATGGCTTGACGTACTATATATGTTGGATGAGGAGATCCGGAACTAGAAACTCAATGAAATAGATACAGAGATTGAAATGTTTAAACGCAATACTATAATAATTTGAATTACTTTGTTGAACGAAGATTGTTTATTACAATTTGATTTCTTCTCACATTTATGATAATCGTCATAAATATGTCTTATTTCGTGAGTAACCGTTATTATAAATTACATGCGCTCGCAGATCCGACGTGAGTTCTTTGCAACTATAAGCCTCAACCAAATGTATTAATACAAAAAGGAAATGTTAGAATAAATTATGTCCCATTTTCAAGATAAGCATGACAAACGCGTTAAAAATACTTAATGTTTAGACAATATATCGATAAAATTAATCTTTAAAAATGTGAAGAATAAAATTTTAATATTTGATTAACCTAGGCGTTTTAATCTCTAAAAGTATATTTAAACGGGATTGCAACACTGGAACACAATATCTTTCTCACATAGGAAGCAAGTTCACTAATAAAATTGGTCACTCAGAACTGTTTACGTAAACAAATACCTACTGGTTGTTTAACAATCGGTTATGTGCAAAACTAAGCCATACACTTTATAATCGGTTGTCACATTGGTTTCATTCTACGGAACGTCACTTCTCGAAAAGTCAGTCATTGAGTGGTGACTGATTGTCAAAGGAGTACAATCCACTGGGTACGCGACCAGGAATATTGCCTTCAATCTAAAGTATTTTAACTTATTTTCGCGTACACAATTTTATTACCTATTTCAGGTACTGGAAATATCACTTTGTACTCTGCAGGCTTAAAACTTAATTTATTACAATGCGAAATCAAAAATATGTTAATTAAATGCAATTTAAATATTTCCGCATATTTCTAAAATCACGAAAATAATTCCTTTTACACAATTTTTTTTTTTGGCCTGAGTGATTATCTAGAAGAAAGTTAAACCCGTGCACATTATTTATATCGAAGTACAATCTTCACATCTAAAACTCTCATCAACTGGAGGTTATAAATGTATTAAAACGTAACTTTCTTGTAACGCGTTTGCCACATTGCATACCCTGAAAAGAATTTGATCCAAATATATTTACGAATTTTCCCACAGAGAACTTGCTTGGTTTTGGTAATAGTTGCAGAAAAATTAATGACTTTGTTAGGTAATTCCTAATCAAGTGACACTCTGTACACCCTAAGCCAGAATAACTTATATACCAGTAGCATTTGATACTGGAAGTTAGTTAATCAAATACTGACTGTCCTTTTAGCCATCGAACAAGAAACCAATGTCATACTGCAGTGAGCGTCGCTGTTAAAAATGTCAGAGAGAGAAATTATTTTTCTATATTTTGAGAGCATTCAGTAGTTTCGTGACTTGACATCGATAATAATTTGATTGAAACACCGCATCACTTGAAAAATAACTTTTATTTATATGTATGTATATATATATTTATTGTTTCTTTCCTCAAAAGTTAAAATATAAATACGGGCGAAAAACATGACATATTTCCAAGACATATTCTTTATGGCATTCAGTAGTTTCGTGACTTGACATCGATAATAATTTGATTGAAACACCGCATCACTTGAAAAATAACTTTTATTTATATGTATGTATATATATATTTATTGTTTCTTTCCTCAAAAGTTAAAATATAAATACGGGCGAAAAACATGACATATTTCCAAGACATATTCTTTATGGCATTCAGTAGTTTCGTGACTTGACATCGATAATAATTTGATTGAAACACCGCATCACTTGAAAAATAACTTTTATTTATATGTATGTATATATATATTTATTGTTTCTTTCCTCAAAAGTTAAAATATAAATACGGGCGAAAAACATGACATATTTCCAAGACATATTCTTTATGGCATACTAGTAGTATTGAGAATCATTTCTAGCTGTATTCTACCGCATAACATTTGTTAAATTTAGAGACTTGTAAGAAATATATATTAAAAATAATAATAATAATAATAATATTATAGAAATTGACATTATTTTTTGAAAAGCCATTTTCCTCCATTGCCATACTCTTTTTTAAATAAAATTATTTCGCATAGCAACAGAAATGGGATTTGCGTGTTAAAAAATATGTAGAGAGAAAATTTTTAACAATTCAACGTCCTTTTTCGACAAGCTGTCAGTGATAGCTGAGTACTTTCCCCTTTCTTTGCCTGTCTGGAGTCGTTTGTGCAATTTCGCGTTTAGAAATGCGGCACTTCCGTCCCGACTATAATTCTGTGCAGAAAGGCAAGGAATTTGTTGCAGGGGATGAAACAAAAAAAAAAAAAAAAAAAAAAAATTATTTCCGAGGAAACATTTTTTGCTGTGAATTTATATCTCGCCCCTCGCTTCTGGAAGGAAACCAAGTATGGTTGGCTGGTATTTTTTCATTATCCGTGTGGCGACTGGAGCGGAGCGATCATTGCTTCGCCAAAATTACTGTACCTCCCCCCTCTCTACCCTGGTCCTCTCCATCACTCCTGCAAGACAGTAGATAGCAGTGAGTTCCATGCTGTAGACATGCGTCTCTGCGCGCCGGAAGATGCGCCTTATCAGCGACAATTCACCTACCACTCGACAATAGTTCTCGTGGACCAGACCGAAACTACCGTACGTCTATAATGAATTCTGTGGGAAAGGGTTTTTCGCGCCATAATTTTCAAAGCATGGTGTCCAGCCCAACAGGACCACCTAAACTAACACGTGGTAGTTGGACAGTAAGTGTTCTTCCCGCTTGACTGATGTGAAACTACGTGAATGTGTTTTTGAGTTTTGAATTGACGTAAAATGTTTATAATAATACGGTTGAACGTTCCACGCTTGGTAGGGTCACCAGAAGTCCGGAAAAAGTAGAACAAGCCCTGCTTTTCAAGTACTTTTTTTTTTTTGCGTCCGGCGTAAATTTTTCTTGGCAGTTAAATATGTCCTGTTTTTGATCGTTTAAAATATGGAACTAATTATTTCGACATTATAAGATTTTGTGCAAAGAACTTATTGAGCTGTGTTGATAACATTCACTTAGTTAATCATATAACAAATTTGTATATTCGTTGATATACCTTTAAATTATGCTTAAAATTTTTGTTAAGTCCTTATTTAGGTTTACTTTTTTATACTGCAGTACTTTTACTAAAATGTTTATTTTTTTTTTTGAGAGGCAAATGCAAACGTTACAAGTTTATTTTCCTTGTATTTAGCCTTCACGCTTCATGTTAACAGATAATGGGAAGATTACCTTGTGTTACGAAATAAATGTCTTAATTTGGTTTTGCTTGATGACTTTAATAAACTTATTTTAACATCAATATTGAGTTACATGTTTAAAAAAAATTAACGTATGGTTCTTCTCTATAAATAATTTGCGGCACTGTTGAAATTCCGTTGTCCTACTTTTTAATGTAAAGTCTCCCTTTTCCAGAGTAAATGCACCCCATTTTTATTCAAATTGTCTGGCAAACCTAACAATTGGGCTGTAGGTACTAGCAGAAATGCTTGTTTTGAAATGTTAAAAAAATTTCAAGAAGTGCTGAATCTCGGGTGTACTCGGCAAATGTCGGAATCCTTGTTCGGGCCTTTACTACTTTCTCAGGAACAAGTCGTACCAGTTACTGTTCCTAACTGCTACCTGTTACCAGTACCTGTTATCGTAGAACCTGTTATTACAGATACGCCTCAGATCACTACCTCTGTGGGGTTGAAACCATAGACTAAAGATAAGATGGACCGATCTCACTGGATGCGCAGAACCAGACTCGCCGTCCAAACACTGTATTACTTTTCTGCCTTCATGTATAGCAAAAACGGCATGGATTGGATTTGATGTTAGAAAGCTCTTTAGTAAACAAGTACTTTGAGATGTTTCTATACTAAATTCAATCAGAATAATTTACAATTATCTCAAAGAAATAAATCTAATTAAACTACTAAAATCAGGCATTATATGCAGTGAATAAAAAGCTAATTAATTACTTTCTTTCCAATTTGTAATGAACTTTTATTAAATTCAAATTGGTAAAAGTATTTTATTAATATAAGAGTGCTTGTCTTTTGAAAATGAAAGTATAAACGAACACGTCGATCACTGTTAACCATGTGACTTTGACAGCTGTGTTGATTGGAGTAGGTCTATGTTGGGTACACGAGCAGAAGGCGAATAATCGATCTACTTCATGTTCATACCCGCCTAGTAGTCAAGTTGCTGTCGCCGTTCTTTCTTTCCACCTCTTTCGATAAACAGCGGCAGTAAGTAGCAGGTAAACAATACCTGCTGGCTCCTTTCTCTCCTACAATGAAACAGCTGCCCATTGACATACATTTAAATTTTCTCACAACTTTCATAACCGTTTCCAATTGTTTAAAAAATGAAAGCAAATTATTTTGCTGGCTTCCATAAAGTCTTCCCAACGGCAAATTTTTTTTTCTGAATTAACACTTCTGCAAGTGTTGTTAGAAGAGCAAGGGAGGGGTTCTTTCAGTGTTCAAAAAATACTATAGCAACAAATCTTGGGTAGGCATCGGCCATTACCTGCTACCGTCGTGTAGCTAAATAGTTCCTCTCGTGGTCTCCTAGTATGAACCGTGCCAATAGCTCTCGGTATGATAATAATTAATGTCAGTGGTTATAGTTGGAGGAGAGAGAGATTAAGCAAACATTACCATAATGTTTTTAAAAAAAATTTAATATTAGACAATTTAAATACTTGTATATATTTAAAGTCCGCACGCAAATATTCCCGTCCATGGGTATCAGGATAAAGTAATAATAAGTGGGCCGTAAGAGTTGTCAATTTTGGTTGAATACTAGATATTATAAAGTAGGAACAGGTACAAGTATCATGTGATAGGCATTACTGTTCTATTATGATATGTATTTTATTTTTTTCTTCCAAATGTGCGTGATAACATGATGAAGCCTGTCCGCCATGTTGTGTCGCCCACAACATTGGAAACATAACCTGTCACAATTACATTTATACTTTTGTACCAGAGCATGTTGATATTTAGCATGAAAGTTTAGCTTCGTTAGTTGTTATTTGTTTAACAACTTCCACATTTTATATTCATTAAACACAAAAAAACCTGCTTCAACATTTTAAATGTTCTGGGTGTCACACTAAGGCGATGGACGAAAATGCATCCTGAGTGACGTCATAGCTTGACATGGTTATTCCCACATTCATGTTTGCTTCACATGGTACATGTACCAGTCACAGGTATTCTGAAAAACGGAGCAGGGGCAGATACTGCCCGTTCCTTCCCTATACCTACAGCTAGAGACCAGAAAAAATTCGCGAGTTCAATGACCTTCAGGCTAGACTCTACACTCTTATGTACAAATATGCCGATATTAAATGCACATAGCTTGTCTGTTGTCACAGTAGAAGGCGGCGATTGGGCCAGCGTTCTCCAAGAGGTGTCAAACACCGTGTTCACCAATAGCTAGGGGCAGTGATATTTCGCGAAAAGATTTCGAGACAAGATACGGTCCAAAGTACTGTAGGGTCGTCCAGCTTCTTTGATTGGCTAAAAAAAATGTTCTGGCTCGTGTTAACAGTTAGCGCACAAATCACGAAGGTTCAGTGTCGGAGTTACTTAGTCCTGAGTGGCTTGGTCAAAGACGGACACGGCACCAGCAGCCAGTGGAGGTATAACAACAGCTCAGGTGTGTATGTAGTATTTAAGTCTACTGTGTGCTCCGATTTTTACGAGAAAAGTCACTGGCCCTACCAATATCTAAAGTTAGGGCCAGTGACGTTTCGCGTAAAAATCGGAGCACACAGTAGACTACAATATTATATACACACCTAAGCTGTTGTTATACCTCCATTGGCTGCTGGTGCCGTGTCCGTCTTTGACCAAGCCACTCAGGACTAAGCAATCCCGACACTGAACCTTCGTGATTCGTGCGGAAACGGTTAATACGGGCAAGAAAATTTTTCAGCCAATCAAAGAAACTGGAAGACCCTACAGTGCTTTGGACTGTATCTTCTCTCGAAATATTTTCGCGAAATATCACTGCCCCTAGCTAAAGTTATATCAACGCGCGTGTTTTTGAATTATAGCATGCCTCGAAATGAATTAGCGAATTTTTCAGGTCTCTGCCTATAGCTGATAAAAGGTATCAGAAAAAGGGTATCTGTAGCCAGTTCTGAAGATCCAGGTAATGGCAACGCCACTCACGTCTGCTCGCGGAGCCCTTCGAGAGTTGCTCGTCCTCCTCGGAACACGTATCATCACAATCTTCCCCGATATCTCGGCCACTACGTGCCGGACCGACGAGGAATGGTTTTCCCTCTCCCACAAAACCCTCGCCCGAGAAGTACAAATAAAAGAACAATCGAAAACGTGGTTTCGTGGCGCAGTCGTATCTCCCACGGCACGTATAGGTTGCTCACAGTAAAGTGAACAATTTGAAATAAACATCCAAAAAAAATATATATATACACACATATGTATATATATATATATATATATATATATATATATATATATATATATATATATATATATTGCTCGTTGTTTACGAACATCCCAAAGAAAATACTGCTCATTGTTACACACATACTACCTTACACACTAGCGTACAGGTTCCTTGTGAAGTTGGCGAGAAATTAATAAAACGGACCTTAAGGCCCTCGTCTACCTTGAACATTATTACCGCGTTCGAGGCCGAGAAGTGTAGGAGCGATAAGGGCGACGCTGCCACGCGCATCAAGTGCGCCATCGCCGCTAAGCACACAGCTCTGAACTGGCGTGCGGTGTTCTCGTCGCACTGCGTGTACCTATAGGACTTCCAGCGGTGACCCTGTTATTTTATTGACGGTAAAGTCTGCAGGAAGATTCACTGCGTGGCCCTTGAGTAGTTTCGTTTGTATCTGAAGCGTGTATATATTTTTAGGTGCAGCAAATTTGGAAAAACAGTTTCTAGCCTTTTTTTGGAGTGTTCAGAAATGGTGTTTTCTAATCTGCGTGACATCTTGAACGTATTCGAGAGCACCTCGTCTGAAGTGCGCGTTCTTTCCGTAGATCAGAAAATTTGACGCACGTTTAGTATTTTGAAAAATGTGTTTTTTTTTTCAAACACACTGCAACACATTTCAAGCTCCAGGTAGGCGGGTGCATAAACATTCGATATTTGGTTGCGAGCGCCATGTTTTAATTTTCGGCAAATGAATATATTATTTCTGGTTTTATACACATTAAGGTACGAATTTTCCTGTTAGTAAACACGTTTACATTCTAAATATTGACAAATTTTTTTTTTGGATGGAGCACGAATAAAGTGATCGGTGCCATGGCAATGTTATTTTTAAACATAGCAGAAGGATACAAAAAAAAAAGGTAGAGTAGGTCCTTAGAAGTGCTTTCAAATGTGCTCAATCAACAAGCAACAACCTTCAGAAAACACCAGTTTAAAGTGTTGGGTTGTGTTTAGTTGGTATCACAGTCACCAAAAAATTAAATTATGTCAGAATAATTTTTTATTGTGGACTTTCTGAAGTCATTCAAAACCTCAGAATGTTTGCAAAACTTTATTTGTTTTGTAATATAAACACTGAAGATCGTAAGATTTTTTTGTGGAAATGTCACTGAGTTAAATCTTCGTTAACTGGCAGCGTTGTTAGAATCATTTAAATATAAGAAAAATAAACATGCTTTCTCTGTTGTAAAATTATTTATACGATGAGTATATTCGAAGATTTTCATTAAACATGAAATTTATTATCTAAATTAAAGTAATGCAATTTGTCAACCAACATAGTTAAAAATCTTGAGATATGTTTGCAAAACTTTATAATTTCTGGCATTCCTTCGATATCTTTTCTGTCACAGTCATGTTGTAATGAAAAAGAGGGGATACGAAGGTACACAAATAAACGTGGACAGAGAGTTTACTTCGTAAGTTGTTGTTTACAATGGAAAAAAACAATAGAATTATTTTGAACGGACTACGTGTTGTTTTAACTTTAATGTTTTTTTAAAATTAGTTCTTTACTTTAAAACATAACAATTTACTAAAAAAAATTAAAATATGCCACTATCAAAAATATAACGTTGTCTGTTATTAAATGTGAAACTTCATCTCGTGTTTAAATTCAAGACTTTTATATAAAATTTCCTGAAAATCAATGTTAAGAGTACTTTAAGTAAACAACTAAAAGTAAATTTCCTGATATCACTGCTCCATAAAATTTATAAAAGTATAACTTTTACTATAAAAATCTACTCTTATTGCAGTTATTAAATAGTTTTAGTTGTATGTTTTTAATATTTCTTAACAAATACATTTTTTAAACAGAATATTCACAGTGCTAATAACACAGAAAAGAAGTGTAGTTCGATAAATTACCATAAAATATCTGTAAATTGTTCTTGCACTTTTCTTTATACAGGATGTGTCACACTAAAAAGTACGACATTTTAAATTTTATAAATTCGTATTTTCAATGCACTTCTTGTACATGTATTTTAATGGTAGGTCCTAAACTATTGAAAAAACAAAATATATATATAATATTAAATACTATTTTTAATGTGACAAAATTTCCCAAAATGACGAGTACAGCAAGTTTTTAAGAAGTGCATTTAATGCTCTAACTAATTTTTAAATATTAAATAATTATTATGATATCCTGAGAATATACAAATCTGTTAGTTTGAAAATAAGAGTGAGTGAGCGAGCGAAGGAATTTGGGCGGCTCTTAACATCGAGGTCTTGAGAGACGATGGAGGTGAAGATAAGTGAGTGTGGAACAGCGCCAGAATGTAAGGGCGGGGAAAACGGGAGATCCCCGAGAAAACCCGTCGACCAGCGGCATCGTCCGGCACGATTCTCGCGTGCGAACATCCGGGAGCGACCCCATCTCGGTTTGCCTGTCGTCCAAGGTGGGAGGCGAGTAGTCTAACCACTACGCCACTGTGGCCCCCTTTGAAAATAAGAGACGGAGATGGAAACCTTCCATCGCATTGTTACCCCCCCGCCCCCTATTTGGCGATAACCAGACGTTTAATGCCTGGGGTGTACCATTTGTAAACAATTAGTGGATTCCATGTTTTAAAAGTAAAATCTCTGACTTTTTTTTAACAACAAAGGTCGAATGTACATACCAGGCCAGTTCAAAGTTTTGTGTAATTCCGTGAACGGTTTTACAGGCAAAAAGAAGGAGTAATTAAGACACGCACCACACACACGCTCATATATATGTACATATTAATGTTAACTCAAAAAGTCTATCTCAGCAGTAAAAGTATATGTATGAACGTTCGTTAATATTCAGATATTTCGACTGGATCACCGCAAGTGAAATGGCGGAAAGAAAGGGAAAAGAAGGGACAAGGAAAGAAAGTGCAGTAATAACGGACCTGAAACAATGATGAANGAAATGGCGGAAAGAAAGGGAAAAGAAGGGACAAGGAAAGAAAGTGCAGTAATAACGGACCTGAAACAATGATGAAACCTACCCCCATTGAATTTCGATGCTGCTACGTTAGACGTTAGACGCTGCAGGAAAGGAGGGTTCGCCAGTGTTATCGAGATCCGAGGCTGGCTCACTACCATGCTTCCTCTCGCTAATGGCGTTTTTTTTTCTGTTCTGCGAACGGGGAGGGCCGCGCTAGAACCCATTAGAAGAACGTGCGGGAGGAAATTGAGAATGGAGAACGGGAAAAACATGTATTTTGTGAATCCGAGGATAGGTAAAGCAATATTGAACTAGAAGGAGGAAAACTAGAAGTAGTTACAGAGTTCTGCTGCATTCGCATGGAAATGACACTTGGGAAAAAAAAAAAAAAAAAAAAAAAANATTTGATGAGGAATAATTTTTTTACTATCATATTACAAGTAAAGAAAGTGCTTCTTAAAAGCACGCAGGTAGAGTTTTGTAATGCAAGGTATAGATACGTAGTCTGCTGTGACATCACAAAGAAGTTGGATAGCTTTTAAAAATTTGGCAGCATTATTATTTTTGTACGGAAAATGGAGCTTAATATTCCAATCAGATGATAAAATTAACTATGAAAAATGATAAAGTGAAGGTGATAGGTCTCAAATTATCTGCTAAAGTATAGTACTTTATTAGAAAATGTTTTCTTATTTATAATTTATAGCCATATAAATAACAAATTTCGGTAACGTAGCAGTGTTTTTTTCTTTGGATTAATTTTATTTTTAACGCGACACTGAAACTTTTTATAAAACATGTAATTTTACAACACATATTTTGTCCAAAAATGTGAAACTAATACTGGAAATATCTTTATGTCAAGTTTGTATCAAAGTGTTACTGTAAGTTGGACATCTAAATGTTCATATCACAGAGTTACTGCAAGCTGTAGTATCTTCATAATATTATTATCTACGCCTTTTCGAGGTACTAATTGTATTTTCCGTTTCGATTTCTTATAATAGAACACAGCTCGTATGTTTGTGTTGTTAGTAGGAATTAAAGATTTTATTTTTACGGAAGTTTATCATTTACTTTCGAAAAAAAATTGAATACGAAACATTTTTTAAAATACCTTTCAACTGGAAGTGTTTGTACACTTTCTGTATGGAACAGAGTATTTAAATAAACCTAATAATTAACTCGTGCAAAAAATTAAATAGTAGGAGCTCTAAAGTAATATTAGATCATTTTAAATCACGCTATGTAACAATAATTTCGCATAAATTCTGTACCAGCAAAAATTTTTTTTTTTTTTTAACTATAATAAATAATGCAATATAATTTTTCTGAGTGAGTACGTAGCAATGTATTTAAGTAACGGAAGGGATACTTATTTTCACTGGAAAAATCTCTAATTTATGCAAGAGTGTTCTTTTAATTTTTTATGATTTTGAAACATAACTTTACAAAAATTTAATAATCTGAAATTTTAGTTACTTGAAAAATCATGTGTGCACTCGACAAGTCGAACGATATTTGATGACAATATGAAAGTTTTTTTTTTTGCACCACAAGTAGACGTTTAGCGTTTACCTGCTAATAATGAAATAGCAGTGGCAGCATTGAAATATTTTATCTCTTTAGATAGCACCTTTTCGGTGCTTAAATTTTTTTTGTCAAAACTATATGTTAACATGTGCTATTTTGTGACCGTGCAGTGCCTATAGAACCTTTCCTCCAATAGACTTTAAACAATAATATTTCCAGATGTCCCAAATTAATTTTTACTCCCTTTTGCACGTTTATAACGGAGAAGTTATTAAAGAAAATATTATGGGACTGCGTATATTTGAAGCTATTAATAACACATTTCGGTGTTTGCAAGTGCGTGAAGCCATTATCCTATTGTCAGTTCCGTTTGCAGCTGCCAACGTCAGAACTACAACTGTAGACAAAATGACGGAGGTAACAAGGTTTTCTTTCAAGCAACATAGTGGATTTTAAAGTATTATTGGAAATATGATAACGTAAAGGTGCAGAGAAGATGGAGAGCAGAATCCGATACTGCGCCACCATCATGTGCCTCGACGATATGATTACGTGACAAGTTTGAGAAGGACAGAACTGTGTGTGATGTGAAGAAAGGACGGTGAAGCAGAAAGAAAACGACAGCGGTAGGTGGTTAGGCCGAACGATAAATTGGTGAGCATTCACCCAGATATCCAGATTTTAACGCCGTTATGTTTTTCACCTTTGAGAATTTATGATGAATCCTGTTTACGCCACAATACCACGGATACTAGATGCCACCAGAGACGTGGTTGTGGCCGCCTGTGAATCCACTCCCATGGAAACGGTAACTGTTGTTTTTTCGTTGTATTCTACAACGTTGCAGACGATGTCTTGCTTCTGACGGCGGACATTTTGAACATTTTTAACTTGTTAACATTTGCCCACACTTAAAAACTTCGTACTCATGGCATCAAACACAAGCAATCCTATTAGTTTGTCTTTGATTGTTTCTCTGTTTTTCACGTTCAAGTAGCTTAAACATTAAATTGGGACATCCCGTGTATCACTTGGCGATGTTTTCCATCGCGTTGACCTCTTGATGGCTAATGCTGTTGGAGAAGTAACAGAGAGCGAGTACGTCCGGAAACACGAGCTCTCCAAAGTGAAGCGAACGAAACGATTACTGAAGTAATAAAAAGTTTACCTCGTGGCACGTTTTCTGACTGTTAGGTCCGCACTTGATTCCAGACAAGTTCGAAAAAGTTACTACCGCGGCAATCTAAAGCAGATAAGAGGACTCTTGCCGTATATATATACCTATCTGAAAGATAAACATCTTCAGACTCAGAGGCCTTCTGCCCGAACTGTTAACGGGTTCCACGGAAAGCATATGCATAGGTGGCTGTTGATTTTTGTAGGAAAAAATTAGAGTTAAAGTTTGTATGTACAAATAGGTTTGACATTAGTGTGTTACCAGTAATACGAAAAGGATAGCTATTATAATAAACCCTAAAGGCGTAAGTTTTTGATACAGAAGTTTTGATAGTCTGATGCTAGAAGGTTTACAATACACGAGACACTTGCTCAAAACGTACAGTTGATATCAAATGCTACTTTCCTTGCAGTCTAAGCTGTTTCATCAGTGACTATTCTTTAATGACCGAAACCTTAAAATACAATGTTTAATGTTTCAGTCTCAGTTAGGTATTTCATTTGTGTGCCGATTTTATGTGTGTAAAGTTAGTTCGTAAGGATATTCTGATAACCTCAAGAATAAAGCCTACGCCTCGAAAATAAAAAAAAATGGAATATTTTTATACGTATAGAACATATTTGAATTTGAATGGGCAAGAAAAAACATTCCTAAATAAATAAATTCGTGAATGGTTTTTAAGTATCGGTTTATTTGTATGATGGCAGTTGAATTCTTTGTTTCACACAAACAGTGTTTTTTCAGATATATCGTAGGTAGGGACACCGACTTTCCGCGAAATCATTTCTTGACAATATCTATTTCAATACAAGTTATTTCATCTCCAGTCTCATGACCTTGAGACCTAAGACCTTAAGTCCACGGGTCTCAGGTAGCTGCTCGTGAATCACGAACATCCAATGAAGGAACAACAACAACAACCAAATCTAATAACGACAGAAAATATGCAGGCATATATTTATATATATATTTATATATATATATATATAATACTGTAAAAAAATTGCGCAGTTTTACACAAATGTATATGACAGCAGAATCTCCACTGAAGTAGGTGTATTTTTTACACCTACAAATTTATGAATTTATTATTACCCTGCTTCCATCTAAATGTATCTTACAAATCAGCAACATAACATGTACACTTTTCTGTTAATTATACACTGGTGTCAAATTACTAGTACAAAGTAACATTAAATAAACGGTAGCAAACATATATTTTTACTTTACGTCAAGACAATTTACGCGTATATTACAATTGCAATTTTACCACGATGGACGTGTATTTTTGACGTGACAACGTCTTAAATTAGGTTGCGGCTGGGAGTCACTTATGAAAAAGTGTAACGCTCGGTAACGTTACGATGAGTCACCGAACGAGAGAGAGGCCCGCCGAATGCCTTGCGTCTCTCTCCCACTCAACTATGATCGGTCTGCCGCGCGCGCAGCACTACGTTGTCACGTAAAATCTTCGCCCGTAAAACCGACTTTACAGGCAACCATTTTTATAGTTGTTTATTACCTACATTTTCATTCATTTCGCTTGGAAACAGTATCAATTATAAGGACCTTTGCTCTTTTTTTCACTAATACAAAAGTACAATCATAGCGCATCGCTGTAGTAGTAAATACGCAAATACTACACATTCTCCACAGATTTTTCCAAGTATTTTTACTATCTGTATCAGCTCTTTCACAACCATATGATGTTAATCCGCATACTATGCACATGTAGTTTTACAATTTTCACTGTAGTCTGCTACATTCTGTAGCTTGATAGTTACGAAGACAGTAGTAAAAATCATTTTTAAAATATTGATCTTATGTATATAGCTGTACAGAAAAAAAAAATCCTGTGCTAGTCTCACACAATTCTTTGGAAATGGAAAATAGTTGCTTACGATTTTCTTGTTACTCCTGTACAGCTGAAACAATGCAGATTTACAGCAAATATTTCTAGAAAAACCCTAATTGTTTATGTAGCTCAACGTTTATAATAAACTTGAAGTCTACAACCCTAACGTTTTAAAATTCAGCATTTGTTTTGGACATTTCACGCTACGGTTTTGTGAACCATACTCTAATTTGTTTGTAGTGTTATGAAAATATCTTCGGCAACCAGTTTCCAAAGATATACTTGTAAAAATACAAACAGATATAAGGTATACAAGCTGTTAGCATATTCCATCAGCGATAATTTAGTTTCTTTTTGAATACTTAAATGAAGCTCAAAGTAGTTCTACTCCCAACCGTTTGAAGGCTTTGTATTATAATATATTTTTATTGTAAATTGCACATAATATTTTTCGCAAATTTATTACATCACAGACTAGCGCCTCTTTCACAGGCCTTCATCCGTGAGTAAAGTAAAGTAGCTGAGAGTAACCGCAGAGCATGAGTAAATGTGGTTTTGGAACGAGCATGATGTGAATAGCATGTCGTATTTACAACTATGTACTCATCACGCAACCAATGTAAATTCCAAAATTTATTTAATCACTTCCCAGAACTTCTGTAACTTTAAAAAAAATAACTACCGAATATACAAAAATGCTTGAGTTATACATGTTAACTGTTAAATAAATAATATGAATTTTATTTCTCGTCATTTGTAATTTTCCCGTGTGTGTGTGAATTGAATGTCTACATTTCCTTCCGGTTCATTTAATTATAATATGCTTCTCGCTGTTTTTTAGTGTGTTTAACAGTTTTACTCTGCAAAGATGCTCAAAATAATAACTCCGCTGTTTTGGGGCACCGTGGGACAACGCCAAGAGCGAGTAAAACTTTTACTCAGGATGTTTTTGGGACAGGAAGAGAGTAACGTTAACTGGCCGAGTAACGTCTAGTAACGCCGCCGCGATGAGAACAAAGGGCCAAGAGCAGGGGAAGGAAGGAAGAAGAAGCTGCTCTCGTACCCGGTAAGTCACGTAGTCACTCGGCTGAGAGACAATCGGTTCAGGGACACGAGTACTTCCCCGGAGATGAACGGTGCTTCCCCCGTCCTGGCCGGTATCTCCCACTCGCGGCGCCGACCATCGCACGGCCTCTCCCCCCTCTTCTTTACAATCAGCCGGCAGGCCGCTGATACATTGTAGTGCCCATATGATATCCATTCACGCCGTAGTTGCGTTCGCGTGGTGCAAACTTCGCGCTACTGTAGTCCATGACTCTGCGTTCCCCGTCATCATCGTTTTGAAATAGAATGCCACCAAGGCTCTTTCGATTGAAACGAGTCTGGTGAGTGTGGTGTTAGCAGTTTAAGAGTTAGGTATCTTATTTACGGTTATTCCGACAGAAAATTGCAATGCAGAATTATGGACTGTAAGAGGTTATAAAAAAACCGGTTCTTAACAGTTCGGTACCAACGTTAAGATAGTTTCTTGAAAACATTTTTCAAGACTAAAATTTTTTTTTTCCGCGGGTGAACCCCTTGGTTTGTTTTACATTTCATATTGTAGAGAATTTAAAGACGAATCCAATGGTATGTCGATAATTAAAATCGGATAAATGGTTCGCACGGCCGAGGACACATTCCAACCTCCGGGTCTGCTCGCTAAACATTTAAGTTGTCGAAAGACTGTTTGGTTGGAAAGTAGCGAGAATTTGGTTTAAGGAACTACACGATGATGAAATTCGGTTTTGTGACGTTCCTGCTAAAGATAGATATATACGACCTTGGACTGTTTTTAGCGGGAAAATGCGTGCTTCTTCGCTATCGAAGCCTTTTGTAACAATAATATAGACTGTTTTATGGAAATATCAGAAAATTAACAATTAAATAAAAAATCACTGAAAAACTAATTGTTATATTCGTCTAGACAGTTCAAGATAATCATTTCTCACACGTATATATTTGTTTCAAGTTTATATCTTCAGAATGGGCTTCAGATAACAGAATTTCGTTAGTATGTATTTCCTCTGCTTTCAAACTTGGCAACAGCGTTAAGGGGGCGGCATACCTCTTCCATCTTGAAATTTATTTAAAACAAATCTTCGTTATAAGACTACATGGCCAGGCATTAAGACCATATTCAAATTTGCCCTTTCGTTAACAAAACGGTTACGCAACCCAGCCTATCCACGAAATATATGACGCATTATTGTAATTTTGCGTTTTGTTAGCTTCGAAACTGACAAATTACAAAATACAAATTACAGAATCACCACCATATTATATTTGCCTGTTTGAAACGTTTAAATACATATATTGGTGGTGTTATTGGAACAAACAAATGAGTATTGTACTCACAATTTTTATTTCATAAAGCCAGTTATTGGAACATTCTTGCACAATTTTTGTTAAGTAATAATTTCACGTCATATTTAATTTATTCAGATAATTTTTAATTTTAAACAGCTCTCTTAATATCTTTCGGGACAAATAACTGTTTATTTTTAGACTCTGTGATCTTTTAATTGTGGAATCGTGATAACACCAAAATAATAGCTGTACATTTGAATGTCGTCGTGTTCCGGCTAAATCTTGCATGATGCCAAATATAAATTACGAAACTCGAAAACAATTAGAACATTACCTAATAATATAAACTTGACAAGGTATAG
Source organism: Clitarchus hookeri (assembly GCA_002778355.1). Classification (NCBI taxonomy): domain Eukaryota; kingdom Metazoa; phylum Arthropoda; class Insecta; order Phasmatodea; family Phasmatidae; genus Clitarchus; species Clitarchus hookeri. The sequence goes on along the minus strand of NQII01004326.1, from coordinate 162,638 downwards.
GTGACAACTTAACATCTTTGAAGTTTGCACGGATTTAGTTATAACCGTGTTTTCCCAAATAAGACAGAAACGATTAAATAACGAGGCAACCTTTTATTACTGTCACAGGTGTGAAACGAATCACGTGGGTAAAATTATTCGAATTTAGATATAACTTTTAAAGATATTCTTAGTGCCTTGACCATATTAGTTTTAAAATATTGAATCTAAAAATTCAGTTATGGAGGGAGACACGTAAATCCAAGATGGCGTGGATACCTCTTACTTAAGACCTAGCTAAAGTCAGTCTCTCACTGTTTTTTGTAACTATTCACTCAGATGTGTGTTGACCTTACAATGCATTCTACTGACCTTAGCTGAATGTCTGGAGTAGTTGATTTTATCCCCCACTGTCATTAGCTCACTGAATCACTGCAAAAACTGGCGGGATCTTTTTGTGAGTGAGGTTATTCCCGACGTGGATAAAGTATGATTGTATAAAATATATTTACAAATATTGGGAGAATACATTGAATTACTAAAGTACCAAACATTCATAAAGCATAAAAAAAAGTAGAAAATTGTACGGCAACGAAAGTTTATTCTCATTTTCCCAACAGCAATTCACTTCTTCCTTGATCCTCAAATGTGTCATTAAAATTTTTAATGTGTAGTGCAGACAGCAGAGACTTCAATAAGGCTGTAATGCTGTGTTGCCAAACATGTCGATCTCAGCTTTGAGGTCANTTCTGCAGTGTCGAAATTTTTCGCCTATTTACGGAACGTTTTTCCGAAACATACGGTCAATGTACGGAAACGCGCTACAAAATGACATAAAATGCAACTGGTGCCCGTACATACGAAATGCAGAACCTCCACATTTAAAACAGCTTCGGGTCTCGGGAACGAAAAATCACGAGACTACAGGAAACGTTCTTCGCCCCTGTAACTTGAAAATCATCGGCAGTTAGATTATTCACACCACTTAAACTAACTCTTTAAAAACCAATAAGTAGGGCGAGCCATCTGCAACAGTTATCAAAACGTCAAACGCTCAAATATCACTCTAAGCTGAGAAACTTACGTACTTCACTTTTACGGTATTTATTTCTTATTACTATCGCTAGTTAACAAGAAGTCGTAGCAGAATGGAGAGTCACGCGCTACTGACTTCTTATCTCGTAGGCAAAATACCACTAGTAACAAAATATTAGAGAATTTTAATATATTTTTATAGACTGTTAAACACCCCCATAAAGAAATTCAATTATTTTTGCAATTTTTTTTTCATAAGCCGGAAATAAATAATTAGTAGTAATTTACGGATAAGTTTCACGAATTCACAAAAAATGTTCTAAGACTTACGGTAAGTCCTTTTTAAAAAAAACGTTGTATCCGTAATTTAATTAATATCTCTGGATAATTTTAACCGGTAGTTTTACGTAACTTCAGAGAAATGTTTTCTAACAGTATGGCGCTTGCCACTTGGCTTCCACCGCAGCCCCACGCAATCGAAAACGGAGGAAGAAGTCTGTAGACGTCCCATTTCCGTATCTTCTCTCGTCCTTCCGTCCATCGCCGCTATTTGCCACACTTGTGAACCTCTGTGAAGGCTCGACTGCACCTCTTTTGCACAAATTCTTCAATTTCGTGTCATAAATTTCAGTTTAAGATGTATTATTGGAAACGTTTGATTACAGAAAATTTGCTAGTTGTTTAATAACTTTGTATCTAATCTTCACTGTCTGTTATCTCCTGCTTTCAAACAGGTAGAATGTTATTGACAAAATATAAATATGTTCCTGACCTTTTTACAACTAGGAGATAACACACAGTTAAAATTAAGCACACGAATATTAAACAACTCGTAAAATGTAATCTTTCTATAATCGCACATTGTCAGTTATTACTCTGAATCCGAAATTATGTCACGGAAACTAATAATTTCTGCAAAAAGGAAGCCAAACTTTAAGGGGAATCTTCCTCTGCCATATTGTATTCTAGGGTTTTCTGGATTGTTGTTTTTTTTTTCTTTAAAGAAAATACTTAAAGTATCTCTTGTGACACAAATACGAGCTCGAAGTTCAACCGTTGTGTCTGTACTAGTGCGTAAGATCGATAGTGTGTGTACTAGTGCGTAAGATCAATAGATAGTGTGTGTACTAGTGCGTAAGATCAATAGATAGTGTGTGTACTAGTGCGTAAGATCAATAGATAGTGTGTGTACTAGTGCGTAAGATCAATAGATAGTGTGTGTACTAGTGCGTAAGATCAATAGATAGTGTGTGTACTAGTGCGTAAGATCAATAGATAGTGTGTGTACTAGTGCGTAAGATCAATAGATAGTGTGTGTACTAGTGCGTAAGATCAATAGATAGTGTGTGTACTAGTGCGTAAGATCAATAGATAGTGTGTTTACTAGTGCGTAAGATCAATAGATAGTGTATGTTCTAGTGTGTAAGAGCAATACAAAGTGTCTGTACAAGTGCGTAAGATCAATAGATAGTGTCTGTAGTAGTGCGTAAGATCAATAGATAGTGTATGTTCTAGTGTGTAAGATCAATAGATAGTGTGCGTACTAGTGCGTAAGATCAATAGATAGTGTGTGTACTAGTGCGTAAGATCAATAGATAGTGTGTGTACTAGTGCGTAAGATCAATAGATAGTGTTTGTACTAGTGCGTAAGATCAATAGATAGTGTATGTTCTAGTGTGTAAGAGCAATACAAAGTGTCTGTACAAGTGCGTAAGATCAATAGATAGTGTCTGTAGTAGTGCGTAAGATCAATAGATAGTGTATAATCTAGTGTGTAAGATCAATATATAGTTGCATATAGGAATACGCTAGGAATTTTATTTTTAATACAGGTAAACAAGTTAGAAAAACTAAGATTTCAATGTGGCAGAAATGGTTCCCCTTAAAGAAAATTTCCGAAAGGTGCCAGTAAAAATTTCTCTGGAAGTCTCCGTAAGATAATAGAGATAATGCTGTTTCGATATTTTATTTTCCTGAATTCCCTAGAGCGTTCCGTGAAATTATGCCTGGTGGCAACCTGCGGTGCCCTTTCAAACGTTGAATATTTCCTCGGGAACCGTTCGCCTGAGAATGTTACACCGAGGCATTGCATTTTGTTCCTCTAATGTGCACACTTTTATTACTTGATAACAATCCATAAGCACCCTTGAGTAACAAAAATTAATTGATTAATAACATGATCACCCCTACATTTACTAATGAAGGGCGACGATCCTAAATAGGGCTTTCAAAATTGCTCAATTTACTGTAAAGCGTCCATTAAATTTTTTTTCAAATTTTGCAGAAAATTCGTTATTGTAGTAGACTTATTAAATTTCTCCGATAAAATTACCCACGCTTTCTTTTTAAATAACAGTCTTTCCATAAATTTAACAGAAAGTGTCTTGAATTTATCGACCCCGCCCGTAAATTTGCTATAGTCTATTCGCGCTATCTTCACACTTCTTGAATCAAACCTTTGAAAAACCACACCATTTACGAATAGCTTGGTTCTATTGTAAATATAATGCGTATCATAAGCATTTCATTCTTCTGATAACACAAGAATACCTTATTTTTGGTTAAATTGAACTTTTACTTATATTTTACCTAACAATTTTAATATTTGATTTATAATAAACGTGAATAAAAACAGGGAAAAATATGTGTGTTGGTAATGCCTAGTAAAAATAGCTCTTATTCAAAACATCATTACATTGTGTGCGCACGAATGCTGTGCATTGTCCTTTGGTGTTATTTTATTGCATAAGGCGGAGGAATATACTGGAAGTAGAACTTTAGCAGAACTTCAGATAAGTTGGTTGTAACCGTGAAGGACTATAGTCAGTTATTATGTACTTCCGGTTAAAATAAAAGAGAGGCACGAAAGAAAAATTTTCCATTTTCGCTGAGCGGGTGGTGTACTGTGTATAAATAACAAATTAAAACAAGTTAAAGTATGTTGTTCCAGAACGATGATTGAAAATGAATCAAAAGATTGGAATTCGGTGACTATTATCGTTTATTTTCAATTTAGTTAAAAGAAAGGTTGTAAATAAACTATTTAACCTACAATTTTCGTTTTATATTAATTACTGTATTTTTTATGTGTTTGTAACTGTTACAGATGTCTAACGCTTTCGATTTTGAATAACTAGGTCTGAGTAGCGCGGGTATATATTAACTGCCGCAGAAACGATAACTTTATGGTTAGTTTGGAGAAGAAATATTCATGTAGACTCGGCGTAATTCGTTAGCGTAACTCGTAAGCGTTCCGTATTTTGTATTTACGAAGGTCAGTTCCAATTTTAAACATCTCAGATCGCGTTTCCGTACATTTTTTTGTGCATTTGCGTGAAAATTTCCGTGCAAGTACGGACGTTTTCAAACACTTCCCAGACCGACGAAGCAGCATCGCAACATTTTAGTTACTTCAGTGTAATATCCTTAGAAATCTGCCCGCAGTTGCCAAATGGCGTCATTAATTAACTATAAGTAGTGCCAGTGTCTTTCCGAGTAAAAATCGGAGCACACAGTAGACTTCAATACTATATACACACCTCAGCTGTTGTTATACCTCTATTGGCTGCTGGCGCCGTGTCCGTCTTTCACCAAACCACTTAGGACTAAGTAACTCCGACACTGAATATTCGTGATTCGTGCGCAAACGGTTAACACGGGCCAGAACATTTTTTAGCCAATCAAAGAAGCTAGACAACCCTACAGTACTTTGGACTGTTACTTGTCTCGAAATGTTTTCGCGAAATATCACTGCCCCTAACTATAAGTAACTCTCACAGATACTGTTGGCTGCCGGTTTTCTCAGCAACATCAGCTTTTAGATTTTCTGCACGACTGTTTCACACATACTACTGTGTGATGTCATTCTGTGTTAGATAGCGCCACAAAAATGTCATACACACAAAGGTTTGAAAAAATGGTTCCTAGTAAATTGGTATGTTATATGAAACTATAATGTGAGTCTATGAAATTTAGTTTTCCTTTCTTTAATGGTCTGGCCTTGTGGCGGTTAACAGTGCTACCTTTTGCCGACAGTGTTTTGTTTGCTAGGAAGTTCTCTTAGCTCTCTGTTTGGCCAGGCTTTCGAGGCGACGCGAGAGTTCATAACCAGGTTCGCTTACAACTTGGCGGATTGCCAGGCAGATAGATGGCTCCCGGAGAGTATGTCCCACAAGTTATCCCCCCCTCTGGGGTGGCGCTAACGCCGGACAAGTAATTCTCACAGTGAAGATACATTCACTTCATAAGGTCAGACCATGTGTTCCATGGAAACCCTGCTGAGCGCATCGTAGAAGAAATTGACGCAATTTCGTGAACTAACGAGTGTAATATATCTCCATACACTGCGAGAAATGTTTGTGTAATCTAGCAAAATAATTGTATAGGGCCAAAAATATATTTAGTTGCCCTAACAAAATATTTGGTTAATTAAACAAAACTTGGAAAGCAGCAAAGATTTTCGTTCGTATTAAAAAATACACATTCGAATGCACAAAATCTCTGTGTTGGGTCAAAATTAATTAGACCTGCAACAAAATATTTAGTTAAATCATCTTTATAGATTTATTTTGCACCCATTTGTTTGTCTTATTTCGAAAATACGGCTCTAGAGTTGGTTCGTGTTTTTTTTCTGACAGTTAGGATAGTAACAGTGTTTGATAGTATAGTTATTGATGCTTAATAATGTTATAAACATACTAATAAAACAAGTTCAACATTAAACTGAAAATTAAAGCTTTTAATCGTGAAATATTTATTTGCTTACGTTGCCAAGTATTTAAACTGTGAATTAAAACATAACACTTTCATCAGAAGTCACTTTAGCTGAATTTGCTAGATCGTAGCTCGGGCGCAAACGATCTGGGTTCGAATCCCAGTCGGGCTTACAAAGTTATTTATATTAACCGAAACTGTTTAATTTACGCAGAGCCAAGAAAAAATCTGCAGCTGTACTAACCAAATCTTTATTTGGGGCCATCAAATAAGAACAATAAAATAATTTCGTTCCAAAAAACAAACTATTTCATTGTCCCTTTACTAACAAGTATTTGGTTGGCTGAAACTGTGCACGTGATGGTTTTTTTCGTTCGGTAATCCTGTTTGTGAGTCTGGGTGTAAAAACCCCGAAAATGCCAGGAGGCATGTTTTACTACAACGTGCAGCTAGCACTTTAGCTTGCGTTGTTAACAAACGAGTACATGATGTTACGTTATAGAATGTTGTTGTGTCCGCGTATACTTATACGTAGGGGCAGTGATATTTCGCGAAAATATTTCGAGACAAGATACAGTCCAAAGTACTGTAGGGTCGTCCAGCTTCTTTGATTGGCTAAAAAAATGTTCTGGCCCGTGTTAACCGTTTGCGCACGAATCACGAAGGTTCGGTGTCGGAGTTACTTAGCCCTGAGTGGCTTGGTCAAAGACGGACACGGCACCAGCAGCCAATGGAGGTATAACAACAGCTGAGGTTTGTATATAGTATTGGAGTCTACTGTGTGCTCCGATTTTTACGCGAAAAGTCACTGGCCCTACGTATACGATACGAAATCGCTGCCCAATATTATAGTAACTTGTAATGAGGACAATACAATTTATTGATAACTGGTGCCATAACCAAGCTATTTTCACCAAGTGCTTAAGGATACGGAGGTAAAACAACACAGCCTGTGCCACTGACTCCATCTACACACGCTAGCAAAAAAACGTCACTATCAAGCAACACGTCGGAGCGCTGTTCTCCAATCAGCGTCCGGTAACTCACTTTTGAACCGGCAGCTCAGCCAGTAGAAAACCTTCCGCAGCACGCGGTGGCCAACCACACACGAGGACCCGTTCCCATAGCCTCGCACAGCCAATCAGATAATAGACACGCCCACATCGAAGAAACCACCAACCAATTCGGTCCCTGCGCATTTAATTACTTTGTGATATGGCCAGTGACTTTTCACGTAAAATTCGGAGCACACAGTAGACTTCAATACTATATGCACACCTCAGCTGTTGTTATACCTCCATTGGCTGCTGGTGCCGTGTCCGTCTTTGACCAAGCCACTCAGGACTAAGTAACTCCGACACCGAACCTTCGTGATTCGTGCGCAAACGGTTAACAGGGGCCTGGACATTTTATAGCCAATCAAAGAAGCTGGACGACCCTACAGTGCTTTGGACTGTATCTTGTCTCGAAATCTTTTCGCGAAATATCACTGCTTCTACTTTGTGATAATACCACGGGAGAGTTCATTGAATCTGAGAACGGTAGAACGGTTTCTTATATGATTGAAATTGTCAGCACCCACCGAGATATTCTGTTGGTTTTTTCCTCTCTGGGTGGGAGTGTAACATGGAATCACGTTAGGCGCACTTTCACGTACCATCTCGACGCACAGACAGGTATTTGTCCTAAAAAGCTGGCCAAAAGTACGCATCACAAATTTTAAGTAAAGTCTGTCTTTTGTCACTCAATTACAACGGGACTACCCCCTCTACACAATAACTAGTCAATAACGGCGTACGGAGCCACCCTGCGCTCGCACTTTAGTCGGAATACATCTGTTGTGCGTGTCGCTGTATGAATTCTCGCCGTTGTATTGGGANCACCCTGCGCTCGCACTTTAGTCGGAATACATCTGTTGTGCGTGTCGCTGTATGAATTCTCGCCGTTGTATTGGGAATGTTCAAAACGTTTCTGTGTTGGGAAAGTGTTGTTTTATGTGCATATTGAAATAAATTGCTAAGGATTCTTCAGATGAAAGCATGTTCATTGCTTTTAATAGTTAATTAAACTAATTCTCTTTTAAATACATTTAAAAAAATGTATCAAAAGACATAAATATTTTGTAGTCTATTTTTGGATACATTTTCAGTTTCCGAGATGATATTAATGAGAAGTTAGAGTGAGTTTAACTATATTGTTGGTTTCTACGTATTCCACATACATTCTAGTTGCAATATCCGCAACAAAACATTCCACCCATGTCGGCCTTTCTCCGTGATTGCCAAAATAAGTGACCAAGTAATAAAGTTAAAATCGCGTTTATTTTCAAATAACATTTATTTAATAATATTTGTGCCGTTTTTTTATTGATTCAACTGCTGAACCGTCAATGAAGATTACCAAGGAAGCTATGTTCAATATAATAGACAAATGTGAGCATAGAAAAATTTATGAGAAACGAGTTTCTTGAGAAGAAACTAGTGGAAAAATCTAAATGTGCCGAAGATAAACTGCAGTTACTTCGAAATAGTTGAAAATCATTTAAACATTACTTTAAACTGAAGTGGACATCTGCTAGCTACAAAGAGTGCCGTTTTCGAAGAAACAACGACTTATGGCTAAAGGAAGCAATAGCGCTGCCTATCTGGACAATTCCGAGAACCGGTCGGCCGAGTAGGGGATTTGACAAAAGCAGTGAAACGAGTATGAGGCGCAAAACAGAACAACTTAGATCTGAGATATCTCACGAAATGTTGACGTATGCTACGCATGTGAGCACACGGGCTGCTGGCAAAACCGATATGTCTAAAATTATTAAAGTCGCTTCTTTAACTCCAACTCGGGCTTTAAAATACAGAAGAATAATAATATCCGCTGAGAAAGGCAGTACCCATCAAAATACAAAGCTTTCAACAACAAAAGCTTTAGCTGTATTCGTGGATGCTGACCTCACTTCTAAGCAGTACAATACTATTAGAGCTGCAAGTAAANGCAAGTAAAAGAATATACTCATGTTATTCACTAGGGGATACAAGTTTTTCTAATGATTCCCTTGATATTAGTGCTGAAAACAATGATGATGATGATGATGAAGATAATGAGAATTGTGACTCTGAATGACGTTATTTTATTATACGAATTTTATATATTATTTTGCCAATTTAACCATTTTGTTTGTTTTATTTCATTAATGACTTTCATCTAGTTACTATGACACTGTATAGTATCAACGTAAATTGCATATAAATCATATCAATACATGTTTAAACTACATATTAACTCTAAACAATNAAGTCGCAAGGCCAATCGCTTAGTGTTTGCGGGATAAATTTAGAAAATCATTGTTTTTCACATGGGCAGTTATACTAACGTCAGACCAAAAAACAAAAAAATGTGGTTTACCATTCTCGTGAAGTTACTTTGCATAAATGAAACATAAGTCTTTCATTTACTTAGAGAAGTTCAATTCATTACTGTTGCGAAATGAAATAAAATGTTTCCTTTTCAAATATAAAAAAAATGTTTCTTCATGTTTTAATCACCAAACAAAATGTTGCATAAAACGAAGCCATCTGGTGGCGAAACGGAGTTCGCCGGGTTTGCTATAGTTAATAAAACTAATTCTATTTTAAATACATAAAAAAAGTATCAGAAACATAAATATTTTGTAGTCTATTTTTGGAAACATTTTCAGTTTCCGAGATGATTTTAATGAGAAGTTAGAGTGAGTTTAACTATATTGTTGGTTTCTACGTATTCCACATACATTCTAGTTGCAATATCCGCAACAAAACATTCCACCCATGTCGGCCTTTCTCCGTGATTGCCAAAATAAGTGACCAAGTAATAAAGTTAAAATCGCGTTTATTTTCAAATAACATTTATTTAATAATATTTGTGCGGTTTTTTTATTGATTCAACTGCTGAACCGTCAATGAAGATTACCAGGGAAGCTATTTTCAATATAATAGAGCAATGTGAGCATGGAAAAATTGATGAGAAACGAGTTTCTTGAGAAGAAACTAGTGGAAAAATCTAAATGTGCCGAAGATAAACTGCAGTTACTTCGAAATAGTTGAAAATCATTTAAACATTACTTTAAACTGAAGTGGACATCTGCTAGCTACAAAGAGTGCCGTTTTCGAAGAAACAACGACTTATGGCTAAAGGAAACAATAGCGCTGTCTATCTGGACAATTCCGAGAAACGGTCGGCCGAGTAGGGGATTTGACGAAAGCAGTGAAAGGAGTATGAGGCGCAAAACAGAACAACTTAGATCTGAGATATCTCACGAAGTGTTGACGTATGCTACGCATATGAGCACACGGGCTGCAGGCAAAACCGATTTGTTTAACATTATTAAAGACGCTTCTTTAACTCCAACTTGGGCTTCAAAATACAGAAGAATAACAATATCCGCTGAGAAAGGCAGTACCCATCAAAATACAAAGCTTTCAACAACAAAAGCTTTAGCTGTATTCGTGGATGCTGACCTCACTTCTAAGCAGTACAATACTATAAGAGCTGCAAGTAAAACAATATACTCATGTTATTCACTAGGGGATACCAGTTTTCTAATGATTCCCTTGATATTAGTGCTGAAAACAATGATGATGATGATGAAGATAATGAGAATTGTGACTCTGAATGACGTTATTTGATTATACGAATTTTATATATTATTTTGCCAATTTAACCATATTGTTTGTTTTATTTCATTAATGACTTTCATCTAGTTACTATGACACTGTATAGTATCAACGTAAATTGCATATAAATCATATCAATACATGTTTAAACTACATATTAACTCTAAACAGTAACTTAAACACACTTAAATACTTTTGGCCAGCTTTTTAGGACAAATACCTGTCTGTGCGACGGTCAGTTTCAAANATAACTTAAACACACTTAAATACTTTTGGCCAGCTTTTTAGGACAAATACCTGTCTGTGCGACGGTCAGTTTCAAACGGCTTTTAAAGATGTAAAGTTCACAACTTTTTTTTTTTTTGCGCTGTTGTTGCCGTAACTTGGTTACACGGGACGCAAGTGCCCGACGGTGTTTCGGACCGTGTTGTCCAAGTAGAGAGAAGGCGGCGTGTAGTTCCCAGGGGCTGAAACTCCATTAGCTCTCTCCCACCTGTGCGATTCAGAACTCGCCAGTCGCTGCAAAAACGTTTGATCATGACTTCCATCGTTTCATTGTGACCTTCATAGCTAAGCGTTTGGTTCGTTAGTTCCCCCGCCGCGGTAATTCACGAACGGACTCTTCCGGACTTTCGTATGTGAGACGCGTGGCCGACGTTACCGATGGGTTTTCTCAGAGGTATTCCCGTATTACCCAGCGCCACTTCTCCGTCCCCACATCATTAATTTCGTTCTCCCGTACGTCTGTAGGGTGAATTGTGTTCAGCAGCCAGTTATTTCAGCCCTCAGGTTTCTATTATCTAGAATACGCGACCATTTGTATTTTTGCAAATATACACTTATGTGCAAAAAATATCGTTTAAAGACGCCATTTCTGCGGATGTCAATCCGGACGTCACCAAAAGTCTTACCGGTTAAACCTGGGTTGGGGAATAACTGAATTTGTTTCGTAATACCTATAAATTTTCGGGGAGTGGTGGTAGCTGTTGCTATTTTAAAACAAATGCGCCTATAAAAATNTGTTTCGTAATACCTATAAATTTTCGGGGAGTGGTGGTAGCTGTTGCTATTTTAAAACAAATGCGCCTATAAAAATGTCGTAGCTAATTGTTTTTATACAAAACTCTCGTTTGAAAATCATCTTATTCCGTGTATCAAAATAAATGTTCAAACTCACTTACAAACAAAAGTGTTAAGTTTTCAATATTTTTTGTAGCTAAAGCATGCGTTCGTGAAAGTACTATCATATTTTGCGTTACCATAGTCGGTGACAATTGGTCATCTACTATACTTCATGCGCTACAATATTACATGAACTGAGAGAAGCGTTACGTTTTGGTCACAAAATATTTTTTTATAAAAAATAAATTACGTAGTTTCTCTACAAACATATTTTTTAGACTTAAAGAAATTTGAAATAGAAATATTAATTTCCTTCATTAAAATTAACTACAATTGAGCTCAGGAAATGACAGAACAGTTCNTGTTTCGTAATACCTATAAATTTTCGGGGAGTGGTGGTAGCTGTTGCTATTTTAAAACAAATGCGCCTATAAAAATATCGTAGCTAATTTTTTTTATACAAAACTCTCGTTTGACAATCATCTTATTCCGTGTATCAAAATAAATGTTCAAACTCACTTACAAACAAAAGTGTTAAGTTTTCAATATTTCTTGTAGCTAAAGCATGCGTTCGTGAAAGTACTATCATATTTTGCGTTACCATTNGTAGCTAAAGCATGCGTTCGTGAAAGTACTATCATATTTTGCGTTACCATTGTCGGTGACAATTGGTCATCTACTATACTTCATGCGCTACAATATTACATGAACTGAGAGAAGCGTTACGTTTTGGTAACAAAATATTATTTATAAAAAATAAATTACGTAGTTTCTCTACAAACATATTTTTTAGACTTAAAAAAATTTGAAATAGAAATATTAATTTCCTTCATTAAAATTAACTACAATTGAGCTCAGGAAATGACAGAACAGTTCNAAAATTTGAAATAGAAATATTAATTTCCTTCATTAAAATTAACTACAATTGAGCTCAGGAAATGACAGAACAGTTCTTCACGGAAACAAACTCTAGATCCTGGTTTTACTTCATTACGAATAGTTTATTTTTTCAGTGAGGCATAATAACCACACTATCGAGAAGCAACTTAATTCATCAGGTAGTGGAAAAAGACAGAAGCACAAGAAAACCCAAAGCGCCAATTGCAATGGGTTTCCGCCATGATAAAATTTCTAGATCAGATCTGTCGGGGAATTAACACGAAATACCGTGGTGGGAGGCTAACATATCAACCGCACGGCCAACATTATACCTTTCATTAGAATATACACTGCCGACAAAAATAATATTATTAGAGATAATGGTTTATCGCGGGAAAAGTTGACTGTTTGCTAGGATTCAAAGTACTGTGCACATGACAGGCCGTTTTCTTGCGTTATTGGCTGTGGTGCATGTATGAAGCTACTGCCCCAGTTTACTGCAGCAATAAGGATTCTGATACTATAAGACATAACGTTCGTGATTGGTCTGTAAGGAACTTAGCGAAATCAAAAACTTGTCCATACAACCATGAATGAACACTAGATACCTGAAAAATTCGCGAGTTCAATGACCTGCAGGCCAGACTCTACATTCTTATGTACAAATATGCTGATACGAACTCATTGGTTGTCTGCTGTCACAGTGGTAGGCAGCAATTGGACACCTTCTTCTGGAGGTGTCAAACTCCGCGTGGACCAATGGCTAAAGTTATATAAACGCACGTGTTTTGAATCCTAGCTTGTCCCAAAATGAATCCGCCAATTTTTCAGGTCTCTAATGAATACACAAGTAAGAGTGTTATAGAAGATATGTTGGCAAAATAATTTCCCGCGATTTTCCATCATCTCTAGACGTTATACGAACGGAGTCGGTGGAGGATCAGCGGCAAAGACAAATGGGCGTGCAACTTCATAAACTTTAAAGCTGTTACTGGGAACTCGCTTTAGGCCACAGTCAAGTTCAACGAAACAGGGTTTTGCGTCCCACGGATTGAAGCCGAAGGGCTTAAGACAACATGGCATTATGAAAGCTGTGTGCCGCAAAAGCTCGCTTGTTGAATGGGTGTTAAGTTGGCGTTATGCCTAGCTGGAAAGTGACGTTCCAAACTCCAGTAAAATGAGGTTTGTTTGGCAATTGCCCAAGTTAATTTTTATATAGGTTGCCTTAACACGCATCCAAAAATTATATTTATCTATTGTTAGGGCCAGTGACTTTTCACGTAAAAATCGGAGCACACAGTAGACTTCAATACTGTATACAAATCTCAGCTGTTGTTATACCTCCATTGGCTGCTGGTGCCGTGTCCGTGTCCGTCTTTGACCAAGCCACTCAGGACTAAGTAACTCCGACACTGAACCTCCGTCATTCGTGCGCAAACGGNTAGCTGCTGGCGCCGTGTCCGTCTTTGACCAAGCCACTCAGGACTAAGTAACTCCGACACTGAACCTCCGTCATTCGTGCGCAAACGGTTGACATAGGCCAGAACATTTTTTTATCCAATCTAAGAAGCTGGAAGACCCTACAGTGCTTTGGACTGCATCTTGTCTAGNGGTTGACATAGGCCAGAACATTTTTTTATCCAATCTAAGAAGCTGGAAGACCCTACAGTGCTTTGGACTGCATCTTGTCTAGAAATATTTTCGCGAAATATCACTGCCTCTACCTATTGTGTATTTTCTTGACAACAAAATGTACAAGAATGGTATTTGCGCGGTGATTTTTATGTGGAAATTCCGGCACAAAGTACTTGAAATTATTACCGAAAATAATAGATGAACACATTACGTTAAATGAGGAAAAAAAACATTATTTATTTTCACATATTTATAAGCTCTTTGTGAGTTACGTGTGTGTACGGTGTTCATGGTAAACTGAAACGTTCGAACGTCCTGCTTAAAATCTACTTGTGCGCACNTGAGTTACGTGTGTGTACGGTGTTCATGGTAAACTGAAACGTTCGAACGTCCTGCTTAAAATCTACTTGTGCGCACTTTGTGTATCCTTCCGCCGCGTGCGTAATGAGCATTGTCAGGTAACTCATCACTTTATTCACACGTCTGTCAAGTGCAAGAGGAAAGTTATTAGAAAATAAAATATTNGCATTGTCAGGTAACTCATCACTTTATTCACACGTCTGTCAAGTGCAAGAGGAAAGTTATTAGAAAATAAAATATTTTACAAGTTTCCTAATTTCTGTAATTACATAAATTTAAAAAATACACAAAGATAAAAATTTATTTAAGTATTTACGTTTACCTAACACTTTTTATTCTACCTTCAGACATGGATCTACTTTCCCTCCGTCGTTACCAACTTTACGGGGCACATGTCGGTCAGTGTGCCCGTTTAAATACGCGAATAGAGGCATAAACGTACAGCATCCAACAAAGAATATACCTCAAAACTCGAGGAAGAAAATTTCTCGTGTCTAGAGGATGACGAAAACTTGTCTCAAGAATAAAGTTGTGGGATCGCTTCATTTCTTGCCAAATCTTCATTTCAACAACTTTATTTACCATGTTTTTGGCTGTGACAATGCGACCGCATAAGACAAAAAAAATAAACAACCCAGCCTATACATCACTGCATTACGTCATCAGAATTTCGTAAGTGGAGTTCGAGCAGAAGAATAAAAGGGTTTCTGTTTTTGCTCATAAAATGTGATTACATCCTCTGATAATTTTAAATAAACCTAATTTCATATAGCAGTGAACACGTCTTTATTTATAGTCTATACACAAATGTAGTGAATAGATCACATAAATTACTGAACATTTCCTTTTATATATAAAGCGGTCTAAGGCTGTTGCTTACTGAGCTGTGTTGTGCAACCAATGTCGTTATAAGAAGACGTAGGCAGTCCCGTGGATATTAGTCGTGTGGTGTAATGTAGACATGTATGGATTTGTTTCGAATAACTTCTAGTCCACTTCATGACAGCGGCAGTGTTGTTCCACAATATCGAGGAATTTCGTGCCGGGTACAATTTATTCTTGGAGCTAAGCGGCAATCTGTTTGCAATGGTTGTATACATCGTCATTGGCATACCATGTATAGGCCTAGCTATTTTTTGAGAATAATGAATAAATAAGGTTACATAGCACTTCACGTAAAATATTTCAGCAGTGTTTTAGCATTCTATACTTTTTTGCAACGTTTGGTTCAACAATATACGGTAAATAGTAGATACGGGACACTTGCTTTTCTTCGCCAGTGATACGTGTTTCTCAACAAATTGTGCAATCACTTATCTATCCTGATTCATGATCAAAAGCTGATATCGACACAATGACTGCATACTGCGTAATTATAAAATATCAGCGACCAGTAGAAAAGGTATTGATCTTACGTAAAGTTATCACCCTGATTTTAAATTTCGTTTCGTGAAAGCGTACATTTTTAACAACAGATTATTTATCAGCTTGTAAAAACTATCGGAAATAGTTTTTTAAAATTAAAATCATACTGCAGACCACCGATTTTAATTTAATCCAAAATTTTACAAAGGAATTTTAATGCCTCCACGTACGCAGCACACATTACACTGGAGGTTCCTTTCCCAAGTTTTCTCCGGGTATTCCCATTTATTTTCCTCTTGCATTCCATCCATGCTCGGTTTCCATTTCATTCGGCTGTTAGGTATCCTCTAAATCTCTACACTAAATTTGTGAGCGCTCACTAATTAAGTAGTACCATATCACTCCGAGTGCCGAGATAAGCAAGAACTCGCAAATCTTCGTTCGGTTGTCTACAAACCTCTTCCAACGTATAGTGCATTCATGGTAACTTTACATTTTCTGAATCAAACCTTTCAAAAACACCCCTATCTATAGCACGTTTCTTTGTTTCCTAAATACATCCTTTATTAAGGGACACCAGAATTTCGCGGAAAGATTTCACGACCAGTTGCATTTCATAACACTTGAGCTCAGATCCACGTCAGCGATTGGATGATCTAGGTGTCTGCCCGCGAATCACAGACGTGCCGTAGCGGAGAAGCCTTATTCTGATTCGCCAGTAAGTAAGAAAATGTCTTCTCACAAACACACGCCGCCAATAAACAAAAACTCTGTTAGTATGCCCATAGGGTATTGAAGTCTAGCATGTGCGGAAATCTTTTCGCGAAATGAGGTCATCCCCACCCAAATTACAAGCATTCTATACGTCCCTTAACATTATCGTTACTTCATTTTCCTCTTAAAAGAAACGTTATTTTATATTCTGCCTCTGCATTAAAATATTTATTTTATAATTTAAAGGAGTAAAAACATAAATGAAAGATCTGTGTTGGCAATGGCTAGTAGAAAACAGATTTTAAACTGCGTTTTTTTTACATTATTTTTAAAATATACGTTATTACATTTAGGTCACACTCAAATTTTATGTCAGCAATNCTCTTCCAACGTATAGTGCATTCATGGTAACTTTACATTTTCTGAATCAAACCTTTCAAAAACACCCCTATCTATAACACGTTTCTTTGTTTCCTAAATACATCCTTTATCAAGGGACACCAGAATTTCGCGGAAAAAATTTCACGACCAGTTGTATTTCATAACACTTTAGCTCAGATCCACTTCAGCGATTGGATGATCTAGGTGTCTGCCCGCGAATCACAGACGTGCCGTAGCGGAGAAGCCTTATTCTGATTCGCCAGTCAAGTAGAGAAAATGTCTTCTCACAAACACACGCCGCCAATAAACAAAAAACTCTGTTAGTATGCCCATAGGGTATTGAAATCTAGCATGTGCGGAAATCTTTTTCGCGAAATGAGGTCATCCCCACCCAAATTACAAGCATTCTATACGTCCCTTTACATTATCGTTACTTCATTTTCCTCTTAAAAGAAGCGTTATTTTATATTCTGCCTCTGCATTAAAATATTTATTTTATAATTTAGAGGAATAAAAACATAAATGAAAGATCTGTGTTGGCAATGGCAAGTAGAAAACAGATTTTAAACTGCGTTTTTATACATAATTTTTTAAATATACGTTATTACATTTAGGTCACACTCAAATTTTATGTCGGCAATAAAATGACGGGAACTTATTTGATAGCTTTATATACACATATATATAATTGATAGTGTATCTATTGCACATATACAGTGCTTGGAGTTATCATTGGCGTTTATTTCAAACTTGTTTATTCTTTGTTTACCTGTGGCAGAAGGATACACTGTGAGCAGCACGAAAACAGATCTTCGGCAGGAATATAGAAAAGTAGGAAGTAACTACGAATAGTCTATAACATCCACCATTTTGAGCCATTTCACTACCTATTATTTCAGACGATCCTGAAATAATTATGTAATACACAATTTTTCCTTGCCCAAGCAATTAATAGTAATTAATTAAATTTTTCATATCGAGTGTGTGTGGTACGGATTCAGGTAGTGATTTGCCAGACATTTTTTAATCGATCGTATATGGTCACACTTTAGCGTATCTGATTTGTAACAAAGAAGTGAATACTTTTGAAGTCAGCCATTCAAGAATGTCCTTTCCCCTAAAAGCATATATTTTAACCGACTCACTGACGCATGTGCCCAGTATGGTTGGCAACAATGGTAATAAAGTAGTTCCACGTTTTAACGTTGAATTAAAAGTGTTAGGTAAACAACTGTGAATATTGAAATGGATTTTTTTTTTTTTACTTTATGTATTTACATATATGTAGGGCCAGTGACTTTTCGCGTAAATATCGGAGCACACTTCAATACTATATGCACACCTGAGCTGTTGTTATACATCAATTGGCTGCTGGTACCGTGTCCATCTTTAACCAAGCCACTCGGGACTAATTAATTCTGTCACTCAACCTCCATGATTCGTGCGCTAACGGTTAACACGGGCCAGATCATTTTTTAGCCAAACAAAGAAGCTGAACGACCCTACAGTGCTTTGGACTGTATCTTGTTTCGACATCTTTACGCGAAATATCACTGCCCCTACATGTATGTATTAATATACAAATTAAATTTTTTGTAAATAATGNGTAAATATCGGAGCACACTTCAATACTATATGCACACCTGAGCTGTTGTTATACATCAATTGGCTGCTGGTACCGTATCCATCTTTAACCAAGCCACTCGGGACTAATTAACTCCGTCACTCAACCTCCATGATTCGTGCGCAAACTGTTAACACGGGCCAGAACATTTTTTAGCCAAACAAAGAATCTGAACGACCCTACAGTGCTTTGGACTGTATCTTGTTTCGACATATTTACGCGAAACATCACTGCCCCTACATGTATGCATTGATATACAAATAAAATTTTTTTAAAATAATGACACGGTTTTTCGCGACCGATTCAGGAATAAAGTGATAAAGCTCACTGCAATGTAAGTTTTACATATGATGGAAGAACATGCAATGTGCATACAGGTAGATATTAAGCAGGGCTTTCAAACGGGTTCAGATTGCCAAGAATGAATAGCCTTTACTCTCGTGTGATCGGTACCATTTCATGATGGTTGAGGTCATACCCAAACTGTTCGCGACACGTACTGGTTCAAGGTCACGAGGACTGAACGTGATAAAGAGATGTAACTCGCTGACGTACCCAGCTACGTGAAGAAGCATAAAGTAATATGCGGCCAGGATTTATCTCGGCCACGCCAGCGGGAGAGAATCAGTGATCGCAGAAGCAGTTAATCGCTCCCCTGGTCCTTCGTGACCCGGACTTAAACCCGTTAATAACGCCGCTGTTGCTGCGCCAATCAGCGGACCCGTCGTCGCGGCTATTTGCAAGTCGATTACCACCCCGCGGATTCCAATTCCTCGCAGGGGAAAATTGCTAACGTGATTGGTTTCTTGTCAGGAGATAGATCTCTGTATTCTCATAGTGAGTCGCCTCGATATGATATAATTCATTCTCATGGGAAACTTCCGGTAACATTTCAGGCACTAACAGCTAAAGACCTGAAAAATTCGCGTTTTCATTTCGGGACAAGCTAGAATTCAAANCGGTAACATTTCAGGCACTAACAGCTAAAGACCTGAAAAATTCGCGTTTTCATTTCGGGACAAGCTAGAATTCAAATCCCCATACGTTTATACTGCTAATGCTATTGGTACACCCGTTAAATTACACCTCCTGGACAACTCTGAGCCTATAATAAACACACAGTAAAATGCAGACCGAATTACCGGCTTCCGCTAATACAACAAGCAACCAATGAGCAGTGATAACTGCGTGATGTTGCGTACGAAAATGGAGTAAAGCCTACACGCTCATAAAGAAGTCTTATTCAAGTAACTTCGTTTCATTTGAAATATTACATGTAATTTAGTAATAATGGTTGGTACTTCACAAATTTCCAACAGCAAAGTGCAAAAATATTTTTAATGACACAATGGACAGCATTTTGAAACTTTAAAATAAACGTTCACATGTTTGAATGTCTTCAAAACGTTTATTTTTGTATACATAATATTTTATGTCATAAATAATATTTGAGAATTTGAATTTATCGTAGATTAGTCCCTTCAACCCCTCGTCAAAACGGACTTTCATACTCTCGTAAATGTTCAAAATTAAAACAGTGGCAAAATGCACAAGTGCTTTTCTAATTCGCGGTAGCCTGTATTATTACAAACTTTAAGCTCCAGTAAAAAAAAAAAAATATTTTACTATGAAGAGAAAATATTTCACGTAAACAATTGCTACCAAAAACCAATTTTTACTAGCGTCTTAATTAAAACACTATTATTATTAAAGCAGACATATGGGAAATGTAAAATGGAAATATAATTTAAATTTTATTATAAGGTAACTCAATTTTAAAACTCATTTGTTGAAAACCTCTCCGGAAACGTGCCGAGAAAGTAATATAAAATCAAAAAAGTAATTTTTTTTTAAGATATTTTCTGTGTTAAAATTGTTTCTGATCGTGCATGCATTATTTTTTAGACACAACCCATAATTTGGCATGTCACTACAAATGTTCAGCAAGTACCTATAATTATTTTGTGTCGAATTTGTACTACATTTTCTAATGTGTTATAACATTTCTAGTTCAATAATTTAACAAAATATATTTCCTTTCGGAAATAAATAATTTGTTAAAACGGTTCGTGATAAACAGTGATTTCCTTGTCGGTGTGTTGGTGAATCAAACTATCGATAAATAAGGAGGACAATCTGAGTGTACCGCGAAGTGGAATCGTGGCGCTGCAGTAATCGATCAGTCCGGTTTACCAAGTGTCTGGTGCACATATGGAAACGTGCGTTCCCGCCAATGGCTCACCTGCATCGCCCACCAGTCTACGTGGATACAGGTCATTTAGACGCACGTAGATACCTGTTGCGATGCCTTAAAAAAAAAGTTTACGCATGTGAATCATCACTTTCCTCTTTCCCCCTACTGCATATAGTTAGGAGCAGCGATATTTCGCGAAAAGATTTCGAGACAAGATACAGTCCAAATCACTGTATGGTCGTACAGCTTCTCTGATTGGCTAAACAATGTTCTGGCCCGTGTTAACAGTTTGCGCACGAATCACGAAGGTTCAGTGTAGGAGTTACTTGGTCCTGAGTGGCTTGGTCAAGGACGGACATGGCACCAGCAGCCAATGTAGGTACAACAACAGCTGAGGTGTGTATATAGTATTGAAGTCTACTGTGTGCTCCGATTTTTACGCGAAAAGTCACTGGCCCTAGATATAGTCCATTAAAGGCTACTTCCAACTTTTCTGAAGCACTGCTTAAGTCCTACTTCCAGTATATTGCTCCGCCTCATAGAAACAAAGCTTAACGGAGTCTAGAAAATTGCACCAAAGGGACAGCGCACCGCATTCGTGTGCAATCAGTGTAGTAGTTTTTTTTGCATACGAACTTTTTCTTATCAGGCATAGCCAACACGCGTGTTTTCTCTCTAATTTTATTCATATTAATTACAATTAATTTATTATAACATATTGATAAAATGTAAGTATATGTTTAATTTAATAAAAAATATGTACTTTTATGTTAACACAAGTATAAAATGCTCGTGATACGAGAAATATTTAAGAAACAACCTAACACGTCATAAATACCGTTATTTTTCAAAAGTTTATTCGAAAAGTGCGATGAAACGGCGATTAGACTAGTCAGGATTTAGCGAGAAAAAAAAAATTCATCTCATACAAAAGGAATGAGAGAGTGAAGAATTTTGAAAATCTCTTAGAATTCGAGGGGAGTATGGCCAGCGTCGGAATGAAAGGAAAGGGGGGAAACGGGAGACCCCCGAGGAAATCAGCTGACCAGCGGGCGTCGCCCGGCGCGATTCCCACGTGCGAAAATCCGGGATTGACCCCACCGGGTATAGAACCCGGTTCGCCTTGGTGGAAGGCGAGTACAAAACGAATTAAAATTCTCTGTGTGGTGGATGAGTAAATGGCGCTTTCACACATACGCTCTCAGCACATAGCTTTGGTCCATGTTCCATGTTGACAAATTGTACGGCTGGAGTTAGAAATTTATATCACTCCGTTTACTATAAGAACTAGTGATGAATGTACGTGGTGTTAGGTAGGAATTGTAATATTCATAGCGAAGAAACAAAGGAGATAAATACACAGAGAAGAAATGGATTTGTGGTACCCTGGAAGTATACAAGGTTGTCTACGGTAAAATGAGTACTTTTAAAAGCCCTGCTAAAGATCTACTTGTATGCACACTATGTATTCGTCCACCATATATATATATATATATATNAGTAAATGGCGCTTTCACACATCCGCTCTCAGCACATAGCTTTTGTCCATGTTCCATGTTGACAAATTGTACGGCTGGAGTTAGAAATATATAACACTCCGTTTACTATAAGAACTAGTGATGAATGTACGTGGTGTTAGGTAGGAATTGTAATATCCATAGCGAAGAAACAAAGGAGATAAATACACAGAGAAGAAATGGATTTGTGGTACCCTGGAAGTATACAAGGTTGTCTACGGTAAAATGAGTACTT
Organism: Clitarchus hookeri; assembly: GCA_002778355.1. NCBI lineage: Eukaryota > Metazoa > Arthropoda > Insecta > Phasmatodea > Phasmatidae > Clitarchus > Clitarchus hookeri. The sequence continues at coordinate 140,236 of NQII01004326.1, read as the reverse complement.
TTAAAAGCCCTGCTAAAGATCTACATGTATGCACACTATGTATTCGTCCACCATATATATATATATATATATATATATATATATAAAGTTAACATTTCCATGGGCCTGCTCACTTTATTCATGAGTGAGTCAAAAGAAACAGTAAAAAAAAATTTTTTCAACTAAATTTAATTTTTTTTTTTTCAAAATTTTTATTTCTTACACTTTTATACATTAAAAAAAACAGAGAGCGATATAAATGATTTCAGTATTCACTAAAGTTTATCTAACCCTTTTAATTCATCGTTTAGACATGGAACTACTTACCCTCCATCATTACCAACTTTACCGGGTGCGTGCAACTAGGCGTGTCCGTTGAAATGTATGCAGGTAGGGGCAGTGACATTTCTCAAAGGTTGCTTTCAAAAGTGCTCAATTAATCACGAACAGCCTTGTTCGGCTGCACAAGGCTTTGGTTACGGGTCTTGTGTCTGATCGGCTAGGCTGCAGGCTGGCAAGTAGATAACCAGTTGCTGATTGGCGAACGTCATTGCGACGTGTTGCTGGTCAGTGACGCCATTTTGTTTGCGCGAACTGTTTCTCCTCTGTGCACTGAAGTACTCTGTCAAATCTTAGCACGGCGTCCAGAAAATAAATTCTCTGAAAACATTTTAATAACTGTTGTGCGTTACGTCAAATAATTAGATTAACAATAAATATGCTTTATAAAAAGGGCCATGTTCCGATTCAGAATATATATGTAAAGGTTGGCTACACTGCTCCATAGACACTCTACAACCTCGCTGCAACCTTCCCTTCATTTGGCAATGTTGTTATCGCATGTTTATCTTGTGACTTCTTGTATTTTTACTATGTTGAATGTACGTGTTATTGAATTCTTTTATGTAGAATAAAATCATGTTCAACAATCCTATATATATATATATATATATATATATAAGTTTGCTTTTCATGTTCCTTAAAGCTCCGTGTGTGAGTGAGTTCTCTGACAGNTGTGCGTTACGTCAAATAATTAGATTAACAATAAATATGCTTTATAAAAAGGGCCATGTTCCGATTCAGAATATATGTGTAAAGGTTGGCTACACTGCTCCATAGACACTCTACAACCTCGCTGCAACCTTCCCTTCATTTTGCAATGTTGTTATCGCATGTTTATCTTGTGACTTCTTGTATTTTTACTATGTTGAATGTACGTGTTATTGAATTCTTTTATATAGAATAAAATCATGTTCAACAATCCCATATATATATATATAAGTTTTCTTTTCATGTTCCTTAAAACTCCGTGTGTGAGTGAGTTCTCTGACAGGACAATTTTCGATAAATGACGTACATTTCAGGTGCCTGGAAAAGGAAACATTTTAATTTAAACATTGCGATGGACAGACAGAGAGAGAGAGAGAGAGAGAGAGAGAGTGTGATGGTGAAGGGGGGGAGGGGGGATANAGAGAGAGAGAGAGAGAGAGAGAGAGAGTGTGATGGTGAAGGGGGGGAGGGGGGATAACTCACTGCAGACACTTTACAAGGAGTGTTAAAATTCCGAACAGTCTAATTTTTTTTTTTTTGCTACTCTAGTGTATGGTGGAAAAGGGGAGGCAGGAAAAACATCCGCCCTCCCCTTAACACTTTTATAGTGTTACCGACGTAATATTTCGTCACCTGAATCTAGCTGAGTTGTACGGAGTTTGCCGTAACGTTAGGAAATCCGCATTGTCTGAAGACACGGGTGAAGAAATATTACTCCGACAGCGCTATCTATGAGGTTCCCTGCAATGCAATTTGTATGTCAGCAACACTCTTAAGTGTAAATTACTTAAATAAACAGTACGGATTGTGTATAATATTTACGTAAGGAAGGACATCTGATTGGGACACTTTAAACGCGGCATTATATTGTCAGAGAGTCGGCCAATAATGAACGTTGTACAGTATATAGTATATTCGCGGTTGCTTCATATTTTTAGAATAAACCATTGAAAAAACGCCCCATGTATTGCGTGTTTTGTTGTTTCCTAAACATATAATAAATCACAACCGTATTATACTTATGTTAACAATAAAGTACCTTATTTTTGGATACAGTAAACTTTAACATATATATCATCCATAAATTATAATTTCTCATTCATAACAAATATGCAGGGCCAGTGACTTTTCGCGTAAAGATCGGAGCACACAGTAGACTTCAATACCATATACACACCTCAGCTGTTGTTATACCTCCATTGGCTGCTGGTGCCGTGTTCCGTCTTTGACCGAGCCACTCAGGACTAAGTAACTCCGACACTGAACCTTCCTGATTCGTCCGCGAACGGTTAACACGGGCCAGAACATTTTTTAGCTAGTCAGAGAAGTTGAACGACCCTACAGTGCTTTGGACTGTATCTTGTCTCGAAATCTTTTCGCGAAATATCACTGCCCCTACTAATATGAATTTATACAGAGAGAAAACAAGGTGTGTTGGTAGCGCCTAGTAATAAATAGTTATTTTACTGTTCTGAGTGTGCACGAATGCGGCGCGTTGACCTTCTAGTGTAATTTTCTACGCTTTGTTTGCATAAGGCGGAGGAATATCCTGGAAGTAGAAATTCAGCAGGGCTTCAGGAAAGTTGGAAGTAACCGTGACTGGACTGAGCGTTTTCAAGCTTTCTGTAAGCCAATAAGGCGGTTGTAAATGAAAATACAGGGACGAACAGAACTGATGACTAGGGACACCCGAATTTCGCGAAAATATTTCAGCACATGCTAGATCTCAATGCCCTGCAGGCAATACAGCTGTTTTCTTTTGCTTAGTGGTGGCGTATCTTTGCGAGAAGATCTTCTCCAACTTAACTGACCAATCAGAATTAGGCAACGTCAATAATGTGCGTCTTTGATTCGTGGGCATACACCCAAGTCGCGTGACATGAAAGTCAATCACGAGAGTGTAGTTGAGCTAAAGTGTTATGAAATACAACTGGTCGTGAAATCTTTTCGCGAAATTCGGGTGTCCTTAGTGATGAGCGTGAAGTCGTGAATGTATGTAGGTGACTTGCTTCCATCTTGTCCTAACTAAACGTGAATCAGTATGGCGCTCAACTAGTTAACTACGCCCTTGACCAAATGTGAGCAAATAACCGGAGTAGACTGCACCCACGCTGCCAACTGCAACGCCATAAATTGTAAAGACCTCTGCTTTGCATAATTGACTGTCGGATCGCTTTCACGACCCAACCACGTTTGTTGAAAGGGTTCGAATTTCGAAATTTCCAGTAACTCGTAGGGGTCGCCGATTGTCAGTTCGCATACTACGTTTCCCGAATGTGGCTTTAGGGATGAGATATCGCCTGGTAGAATAAGGGTTAACACACCCCTATTATTGCTTCATTACGTACCACAAAACACGTAGCACACTTGTTATCGGAATGTATGGTAAGGAGAATTTAAATAAGGAATCATCACTCAGATTACACAAATGTACATTACTACATACCATGGAAATTAGCATGTACAAACATATCGGATAAACAACACATTGCCCAATAAGGGACTATAGGAAAGGATAAAAAACAGATATCTCTGTAATGCCACAAAATAAGCAATTACTAGAGACCTGAAAAATTCGCGAGTTCAATTATCTGTAGGCTATACTCCATTTTGGTACGCAAAATCATGCAGATATCACTGTTCATTGGTTGCTTGTTGTATTAGCGGAAGACGGTGATTCGGTCTGCATTTTACTGTGCATTTATTATTGGCTCAGAGTTGTCCAGGAGGTGTAATTTAATGGGTGGACCAAAAGCATTAGCAATAAAAACATACGGGGATTTGAATTCTAGCTTGTCCCGAAATGAAAACGTGAATTTTTCAAGTCTCTAGCAATTACAGTAAACTAAATAAAACTGTAGCGTACCAGTATTTGCCAAAAGCACAAAAAATGATAGATTTCCAAATGTTTAAGTTTTGTGGTGGGAGCTGCTAATGTACGGTTCTCCTTGTACTTGTATCTGGCAGTAATTAGCAATGGTTATAACGTTTCAGGGTATGGCATCAACCATAATGAATATTGTAGTTTTATTAAGATGTGCTTTTATTTTTCCTATTTATATTTCTGTACGTAGCGGCAACATCTTGCTACAGAAATAACAAATGGATAAACCTCATGGTTGAGAATGTTCTAAGTAACATCAATCGATTATTTAATCATTTATGCTTTCCCTTAGTCATGCACTAGCGGCAAATTTGCAGTTTGAAATACCATGGGCAACTATAAAGTGAGGTTAAATCAAACTTCACAGATTAATAGATGCTCAGCCGAGCTGAACATTTTTAAATTGTAGCAGCTGTGAACAGAGACNGGAGCACACAGTAGACTTCAATACCATATACACACCTCAGCTGTTGTTATACCTCCATTGGCTGCTGGTGCCGTGTTCCGTCTTTGACCGAGCCACTCAGGACTAAGTAACTCCGACACTGAACCTTCCTGATTCGTCCGCGAACGGTTAACACGGGCCAGAACATTTTTTAGCTAGTCAGAGAAGTTGAACGACCCTACAGTGCTTTGGACTGTATCTTGTCTCGAAATCTTTTCGCGAAATATCACTGCCCCTACTAATATGAATTTATACAGAGAGAAAACAAGGTGTGTTGGTAGCGCCTAGTAATAAATAGTTATTTTACTGTTCTGAGTGTGCACGAATGCGGCGCGTTGACCTTCTAGTGTAATTTTCTACGCTTTGTTTGCATAAGGCGGAGGAATATCCTGGAAGTAGAAATTCAGCAGGGCTTCAGGAAAGTTGGAAGTAACCGTGACTGGACTGAGCGTTTTCAAGCTTTCTGTAAGCCAATAGGGCGGTTGTAAATGAAAATACAGGGACGAACAGAACTGATGACTAGGGACACCCGAATTTCGCGAAAATATTTCAGCACATGCTAGATCTCAATGCCCTGCAGGCATTACAACTGTTTTGTTTTGCTTAGTGGTGGCGTATCTTTGCGAGAAGATCTTCTCCAACTTAACTGACCAATCAGAATTAGGCAACGTCAATAATGTGCTTCTTTGATTCGTGGGCATGCACCCAAGTCGCGTGACATGAAAATCAATCACGAGAGTGTATTTGAGCTAAAGTGTTATGAAACACAACTGGTCGTGAAATCTTTTCGCGAAATTCGGGTGTCCTTAGTGATGAGCGTGAAGTCGTGAATGTATGTAGGTNACAACTGGTCGTGAAATCTTTTCGCGAAATTCGGGTGTCCTTAGTGATGAGCGTGAAGTCGTGAATGTATGTAGGTGACTTGCTTCCATCTTGTCCTAACTAAACGTGAATCAGTATGGCGCTCAACTAGTTAACTACGCCCTTGACCAAATGTGAGCAAATAACCGGAGTAGACTGCACCCACGCTGCCAACTGCAACGCCATAAATTGTAAAGACCTCTGCTTTGCATAATTGACTGTCGGATCGCTTTCACGACCCAACCACGTTTGTTGAAAGGGTTCGAATTTCGAAATTTCCAGTAACTCGTAGGGGTCGCCGATTGTNTTTCACGACCCAACCACGTTTGTTGAAAGGGTTCGAATTTCGAAATTTCCAGTAACTCGTAGGGGTCGCCGATTGTGAGTTCGCATACTACGTTACCCGAATGTGGCTTTAGGGATGAGATATCGCCTGGTAGAATAAGGGTTAACACCCCCTATTATTGCTTCATTACGTACCACAAAACACGTAGCACACTTGATATCGGAATGTATAGTAAGGAGAATTTAAATAAGGAATCATCACTCAGATTACACAAATGTACATTACTACATACCATGGAAATTAGCATGTACAAACATATCGGACAAACAACACATTGCCCAATAAGGGACTATAGGAAAGGATAAAAAACAGATATCTCTGTAATGCCACAAAATAAGCAATTACTAGAGACCTGAAAAATTCGCGAGTTCAATTATCTGTAGGCTATACTCCATTTTCGTACGCAAAATCATGCAGATATCACTGTTCATTGGTTGCTTGTTGTATTAGCGGAAGACGGTGATTCGGTCTGCATTTTACTGTGCATTTATTATTGGCTCAGAGTTGTCCAGGAGGTCTGATTTAATGGGTGGACCAAAAGCATTAGCAATAAAAACATACGGGGATTTGAATTCTAGCTTGTCCCGAAATGAAAACGTGAATTTTTCAAGTCTCTAGCAATTACAGTAAACTAAATAAAACTGTAGCGTACCAGTATTTGCCAAAAGCACAAAAAATGATAGATTTCCAAATGTTTAAGTTTTATGGTGGGAGCTGCTAATGTACGGTTCTCCTTGTACGTGTATCTGGCAGTAATTAGCAATGTTTATAACGTTTCAGGGTATGGCATCAACCATAATGAATATTGTAGTTTTATTAAGATGTGCTTTTATTGTTCCTATTTATATTTCTGTACGTAGCGGCAACATCTTGCTACAGAAATAACAAATGGATAAACCTCATGGTTGAGAATGTTCTAAGTAACATCAATCGATTACTTAATCATTTATGCTTTCCCTTGGTCATGCACTAGCGGCAAATTTGCAGTTTGAAATACCATGGGCAACTATAAAGTGAGGTGAAATCAAACTTCACAGATTAATAGATGCTCAGCCGAGCTGAACATTTTTAAATTGTAGCAGCTGTGAACAGAGACNGAAATCAAACTTCACAGATTAATAGATGCTCAGCCGAGCTGAACATTTTTAAATTGTAGCAGCTGTGAACAGAGACTGGCAGTAAGTGAATCTCAACTCGCATACGCAATTTTTTTATTTCCTCTTTCTGCGAACAACAAATTACACAGAACCGAATTAAATTACGATACGACAGTCAACAAATTGCTCACAGTGCATGTACAAACTGCAATTATAGATTTTGTTTTGCTCCGGTGAGAGAAGTTTACTTAATGTGTCGCAATGCGCATATAAACTGGCGTATACAATCTTCTTTCACGTTGCCTTTATCAGCAGCTTTTAAACTTTCTGGTTCTCTTCGGGATTTGTCCCGTGCGAACCCAACCTATTATTACTCGAAACCAAATGCCCCCAAAATTGTGTAACTCAGCATATTTTAAGAACGATCCAGAAATTGTCTGAACGAAAAAGCAAAGTAGATACTTGGCAGGGCTTTCTAAAGTGCTCAGTAAATAACGAGCCGCCCATTAAGGCCAAGTACGTTCTAAATTAAGGCTGACTAACACATAAGCCTTATAAACTGTAATCAATGTATTATTTCCTTATTCTCTTTTGAAAAGTTATCAAACGTCAGGAATACTTCGTTGCACCGCGCTGAAAAATCGCCAGTAGTACCAACTAATTTACGAAACATCCAAATTTCGTCACCCAACTCCGACTTCACTTTTTTACAAGAAAACAATACAGGGNACCAACTAATTTACGAAACATCCAAATTTCGTCACCCAACTCCGACTTCACTTTTTTACAAGAAAACAATACAGGGACTTGAGCTACAGAAATAATGGCAGTTTGATTTATAACAGTTTCATGTCAAGCAAATATGTCTTCCAACATATTATATTCCACACATCAATTTTGATGTTTCGTAAATTATATGGTACTACTGGCGATATTAATATTGAAGGACATGTACAATTTGTTTATAGTACTTAATTAAAATGTTGAAAATAATTTCTGTCATTATTATTTCCCCGCCAATGATCCCTTTACAATGCACGAAAACAGGTTTGACCTCAAGACTTAATCTATACGACCGGAAGCCCCTATCAAACACATTTCTTCCGCAGTCTGGGATATTAACTTGAAAATATACCATGCGTGCCTCAAATATTATTTTTTTTACTCATCCAATGAATAGAGACCTGAAAAATTCGCGAGTTCAATGTCCTGCAGGTTAGACTCTACAGTCTTGTGTACAAATATGCTGATATCAACTGCGCATTGGTTGTCTGCTGTCGCAGTGGTAGGCGACAATTGGACACCGTTCTCCAGGAGGTGTCACACACCGCGTGGACCAATGGCTAAAGTTATATAAACGCACGTGTTTTGAATCCTAGCTTATACGAAAACTAATCCGCGAATTCTTCAGGTCTCTACCAATGAAGCATAAAAAAGCTTATTCAATTAGATTTCCCACTAAACTAGGTCAAACGAGTGACTTAATCGATGTGCACGGACTGCAACGCAATTAGGCAATTCACGCGTTGAGGTGATATTGCATTAAATGCATCAGCCAGCATCGCCCTTAGCCATCAATTACTGCTGTGCGTCTGTCACGCAAATATACCGCCATTAGCTTCTCTTAGCTAAGTGCTTTACCGCGCAAGCGCACGAGAGACAAGCTCCCACTGTACTGCCACAGAGCAGGTGAGTGTACAGATATGAAACAGCAGCTTGTGTCGCGAAATAGAGCTGCACGCGCCAACAAGATGGCGGCACCGGGCACCGACACGTCGGACCGCCGTTCGCCAAACAGCGACTGGTAACCTACCAAGCGGACGGCAGCCCAGCCAATAGGGAACCTTTCGCAACACCCAACAACCAATCAGACACAAGAACTGTTCCCAGGGCACCGCGCAGCCTATCAGGGAATGGGCACGCCCAAATAAAAAGATCCGCCATGCCATTTCACTTGTATATTCTTACATAGTCTATGACCTTGTTTCCCCAAAAGCATTCTTCATGATGTAGTCTGTTTACTGATACACTAAAAAAAAAAAAAAATTGTTACCGGCTACAAAAACTATTTCGTTGATACTTTCCACGGCGAAATGTTTTTATTGGTAAAAAATAGATTGTGTGCCCAATAACACGTACATTGTCTAGTACTAGTATCTAGCTCACACTTACATATTTGTTCATTGAAAAAACGTATACTGGTCGCCACGAAACATTTGATTGGCAGCAACAGCATTCATGTTATCCACAGTACAACATTTCGCTGCCACTGCAAAACTACATGCGTTATGTTCTGCGCATGCGCTCTGAAATATTCAAAGTGGCCCGTTCTGTGTGGTCACGACGCCATATTTGTTTGTGTTTGGTTCTTTGCATCGGGATACGAACTAATTCGCGAGGGATATTCTGAACATTTTAACTACCATATTAATTTCAGATTTCTGGTGTTGCGAATAGGAAACATTTTGACGCGTGCAGTACTTGTTTCGTTATAATCACCAATAAACTGTAGACTTTAAGTGAGGTGAACGGTGATATGAAACAGTAATAAAGTAGAGCAGTAGCACGGTTTATGCATCAGTAGGGGCAGTGATATTTCGCGAAACGATTTCGAGACATGATACAGTCCAAAGCACTGTAAGGTCGTCCAGCTTCTTTGATTGGCTAACAAATGTTCTGGTCCGTGTTAACCATTTGCGCACGAATCACGAGGGTTCAGTGTCGGAGTTACTCAGTTGTGAGTGGCTTGGTCAAAGACGGACACTCTGCCNTTGCGCACGAATCACGAGGGTTCAGTGTCGGAGTTACTCAGTTGTGAGTGGCTTGGTCAAAGACGGACACTCTGCCGGAAGCCAATGGAGGTATAACAACATCTGGGGTGTGTATATAGTATTGAAGTCTACTGTGTGCTCCGACTTTTACGCGAAATATCACTGGCACTATGTATGAGTTATCCCCAAGGACGATCATTGGACACTGACAATCGCAGCGTACACTGCCGGTCAGATATAACCTTCCCGTGCAACATGAAGAAGATAATTGTCTACACTGGCCATTAAAGGGTTAAGTACTTATGAACGGATTGTATCATCCTTTTTTTTCCAATCAAGTAAATGTTACACGTAAGTGAGTCCAAAAAATTAATTTTCCATGAGGTGAAGTGTGCAAGATTTGTCGTGTGTGCCACTTATTAGATTTCCATTATAAACATGGTAAATATAACGCTCTAATTTCGAACAAGGTAGCGTATGGTAACACGCTGAGCTCGTAGTTGAGAGGGCCAAGGTTCGAAACATACTCATGACGACTTGGAATCTGGTGCTCAATTCTCGTTGGACCATTACTACCTACAAAAACCCAAAACGAAACTTTCTTTTCCCTCCAGAAAATTCATTAAAACATTTTCAAACTTTGAGCAACGAGAACAATTTCTTATTTATTATATGTACTCAAAGAAGTAAATAAATATTAACGGAAAATAACAATATATATTATTATCAAATTATTGTTAAAATATATAGTCACTGTTAACATCTATTGCCGATAGGTTATTTCTCGCGCATTCACCTGTGTTATTTCAGTAGAGATGTTAGGTATTAATTTGAAGTGTATTTGGTGTAGGTGACTAATAGTAANGCATTCACCTGTGTTATTTCAGTAGAGATGTTAGGTATTAATTTGAAGTGTATTTGGTGTAGGTGACTAATAGTAAAGACGATAACATTTCACATTATATCATAGCATAATGTTAGACATTATAGTCTACTATAGACACTCAAACAGGTCGTTTGTTCATTGACGTCTGCCATTGTCACAGCTCATTCTGTTGCCTCACTCTGCCACACGGAATTAAACCAACCTTGTGCTATTAGATTAATTTTGTTTCGGAGTCCTGCAAATAACTTCTAATTTTGCGACGTTTTTTTCCCCCATATTATCGCTCTAAATGATAGAGTACGCCTCAGATATTGCAATGCACTCACGAAACCGAATACGGAAAACCAAAGTGTCAGTTACCGATAACGGATAGATTTTCGCATGGGATGGGAGAATACACGACGGGAAGAAACAATGGACTTGAGAAGGGCTTTCTGAAGAGTCAAATTAACCGTAAAGCATGTACAAGTTGCGATAGCAGCGACCATAGGGTTTTATGTTCCGCACGCCATCAGCTTCGATTACTTCCACCCGACGTGGTTTGATACAGTCGAGTGGCTACCCACAATGCACCGGGGCCCTGAGAGAGCGCTGACCCAGATCCCCCCTTCACACCTCTAAACCCGGAAATTCTTTTGCAAGGGCTTCACCCACCCCCCCCTTCTTCTCTTCCTCATCCCACCTTTCCTCTTCCTCTGACACTATCATATTTATCGCAGTGCCTCGCGTATCGCGTAGGGCAGAGGCAAATGGAATAAATCACGGCTAATTTGCGGATGTGTTCGGTCACATACGGCATGCAGCAGGATTAAGCAAAATTACGATTGGCACACGCGGACATCAGACTTTCAGGAGAAGATCTACGAGCGGGCTAGATTTCAGTATCCAACGCGCACAGCTGCAGTTTTGCTTTGTTTACTGGTCATGCGATATATATATTTTTTTTACTTGGCTGGGCCAATAATAACTATTTAATTACGAAGCTGATGTATTTATTGCGCGTGTAGATACCTAAGAAGTGAAATACTAAAAAACACGCATTGGTCACTTCCAGTAATTGGAAAATGTACTGAGCGAATTCAGTGCCATTTTCTGACAGGCGGTATCACTGAAAAAAACTGTGTATGGCTTCAGTTGGTTTGTTACTGCGAGACAAATTAGTTGTGCGGATATTGCATTTACTTAAGGACAATTGTAGATTTGAAAGGCGGGAGATAAATTTTTATTTTCATGTAATATTTTAAGGACCTAAGGTAAACGGATGTACATTCCAAGCTTTCGTGACGATATATGAAGTTCTGTTTTTCTAACAGGTGCTGCTATCTGTCGGTAATTCCCAAAATCTCGTGTCCATCGACTAAGAGTGTGCGTTGAGTGTGCCCTGATTCTTTACGTGGGCAATGTTATTGGTAGCTGCGGGCGAGGCGTTGGCTTATAACCAGAGACCTGAAAAATTCGCAAGTTCAACGACCTGCAGGCTGAACTCTACGGTCTTATGTACAAATATGCCAATGTCAACTGCACATTGGTTGTCTGCTGTCACAGTGGAAGGCGACGATTGAGCTAGCGTTCCCCAAAAGGTGTCAAACACCGCGTGGCCCAATAGCTGAAGTTATATAAACACACGTATTTTGAATTCTAGCTTGTACCAAAATGAATCCGCGAATTTTTTAGGTCTCTACTTATAACTAACAGGTGCTTGTGCAAATACACTAACACGATGCACTGGACTGGGAAGCCTGGAAAACCTAGAAAAGTCAGGGAATTTGAAAATGTCTTGAAAAATCGGTGATGAAAACAGAAGAAACATCCTGGACATTCAGCCTGTAATAATATATTATGTAATATATTTTCTGAATGGCCAAACATTATCAGCAGCAACCCGTGCAATTTGCCTTAAAACTGACCAATACTGGCAAATAATTTGCGTTGTGTTCGAAGTATACTCGCAAGTAAATAATCGTACTCTTTGTAGTGGAAATAATATTCAGAAATGGCTAGTGTTATGAATTTAATTTACTTACATTTCATAAAATAGAGCTTATTTCGATAGAAATAATTTATTGAATGCCAACTGGAAATTCTAGTATTTTTGGTTGGTAAACTAAGAAAAGTCAGGTAAATGATCGTGATTTTCTGTAACAACCTCGCGTTGGAAGTTGCTATTGCGTACTTTTAAAGTACTCGGCAGAGAAAAAAATTCTTTAAATGCAACACCTGAAATGTCAAATTTATGTGAACTTTACAGACGTTCATGACACGCTATAAAATGCATGTTATATCGACTACCGCACTAACACAAGTTCTGTGGAGTCTCGGTGTTATGTATTACAACCATCTTACGGGTTCAAAATACACCTCACACGCTTACAGTACTGCACAATATTTTTATCACTAGCATACCATNACAACCATCTTACGGGTTCAAAATACACCTCACACGCTTACAGTACTGCACAATATTTTTATCACTAGCATACCATCAATATAATTTTGAGTTTCCTGTGTCTCATTCGTACGTTTTCTTACTACGTAGAGTAACGTACACGGTCTATACTGTTCGTTTGAGTGCCGCCGAGGTGAAACTAAGTTCCAGTGAACTTACAACGCAGTGCTGCGTCGTCCTCGTATTCAGAAAATGCGGACGTCACAACAGGAATGCAAACTCAAAATGAAATCTGTAGAATTCAGAAGGAGAAATAGAAATAACAGAATCAGAGGTAGCAACAAGTTCATTAATAGCAAACGTCTTCCAACACATGATGTCTCTTGAATCTATTTGACTCAGACAACAGTANACAACCATCTTACGGGTTCAAAATACACCTCACACGCTTACAGTACTGCACAATATTTTTATCACTAGCATACCATAAATATAATTTTGAGTTTCCTGTGTCTCATTCGAACGTTTTCTTACTACGTAGAGTAACGTACACGGTCTATACTGTTCGTTTGAGTGCTGCCGAGGTGAAACTAAGTTCCAGTGAACTTACAACGCAGTGCTGCGTCGTCCTCGTATTCAGAAAATGCGGACGTCACAACAGGAATGCAAACTCAAAATGAAATCTGTAGAATTCAGAAGGAGAAATAGAAACAACACAATCAGAGGTAGCAAGCAACAAGTTCATTAATAGCAAACGTCTTCCAACACATGATGTCTCTTGAATCTATTTGACTCAGACAACAGTANAAGCAACAAGTTCATTAATAGCAAACGTCTTCCAACACATGATGTCTCTTGAATCTATTTGACTCAGACAACAGTACAGTGGCTAGTGTTAATTTTCTCAGTCAAATATAGATTCAAGAGACATTATATGTTGGAAGACGTTTGCTGTTAATGAGCTTGTTGCTACTTCTGTGGGGCCGGGGGGGGGGATTTTTTCAGTTCCGCACTTCGCACGTCACGCACGCCTTCTACGTGTGGTGCTCGTCGCTCGAACAAGCGTCTGTGCGCTCGCTCGCAGCACACAGCGAGCACGTTGCACCTGGGCGCCATATTCGCAAGCAAACAGACGCGCGACACCCCCTTGCACTCGCGAAAACACACTCGCAAATATTCAACAGCGGAAAAGCTTTCTCTCTCTTGCACCTGACGCTCGAGTCACCGACGTTTGTACAGCGTTGACCGATCACAGTTACTCTGGAAATCGTTCACGTGCATCCACACTGTCTTCTTCGAAATACGACTAAACGTAAACAACCAGAATGGTGGCGGGGGGAGGGGGGGACTGTGGGTTTCTGCTCTCTTCTCGCAAACTTGAAAGTACGGACTTGTCCGTTAAATATTTATTTTTGTCGCGAAGAAAATTATTCAGTGGTGACTACAAAATCGTGCAGCTCTTGGATTGTAAGCGAACTTTTGTGTTTATAAATAACCATTAAATACAAATTCTTTGCCAGACACAAAATGAAAAAAAAAAATTAATAAAAGGGAAATGTTAACTTTTTTTCTTTGTGTGTGATCCGGTTTCATGAATGTCATGTTTTTTTCTAAAATGTATTCTTTATTAATCACTGTTTTGCGGTCTTGATTACGAATTTATTTTAATCCTTGGTCCCCGTTGTGTACAAGCGGATAAAAAATGTTTAGAAACAGGAAATGCAAAGAGCGTGTTATAATGGGGAGATATAGGTTGTTCTCTGTACGGTGAGCACTTTTGGAACCAACGTTTGAAAAATGTNCCCCGTTGTGTACAAGCGGATTAAAAATGTTTAGAAACAGGAAATGCAAAGAGCGTGTTATAATGGGGAGATATAGGTTGTTCTCTGTACGGTGAGCACTTTTGGAACCAACGTTTGAAAAATGTCACTGTCCCTACCTGCATATAGTTTAACGAGAACGCTGACTGTCATGCGCTCCGTTAAGTTGGTAATAACGGACGGAAAGTAATTCCATGCTTTATTAATGTTGAATTAAAAGTCTTAGGTAAACATTTTGGAATGCTGACATTATTTACATTACTTTCAGTTTTTTATGCATATGAGTGTAAAAATGATTAAATTTGTAAAATTTTTACTTTTTTCCACTAATTTTATAGTTCCCCTCGTTAGACGCATGAATAAAATGATCAGTCCCAAAGCAACGTTAATTTTAAATATGGTGGAATAACATACAATGTGCATACAGGAATATCTTTAGCATAGCTTTCCATATCGCTCAGTTTACGTGAATGGCCTATACCGTCAGCGTTTTTGATAGTACTTAGAGAAAGTGATATTTGGCTAAAATATTTCAAGATCAGGTACGCTTCGAAACACGGTAAGGTTATTTAGATTTCTTGATTGAATAACTGTTTTTCGTAGCTGCTCACTGTTTGCATGTGTACAACGCAGGTTAAGTGCCAAAGTTGCAAATTTCGGAGTGGTCCGGTCAGAAGCGGAAAGGCTTTCCTTGGAGGCACTAGACAATGTCAAAGGTTAATCAGCTGGTTTGTGTATACATACGGACGCCGAATTTTCACGGAAAGAGTTACCCCTAATAGAAATATAGAAACATAGAAACAAAGAATAATATAAATCACACAGAAGGGAAGAGTTATTAAATTAATGGACAACAAGAAGAGTTATTTATCGTACATTATATTTATTCATTTGCAACGTTTATTATACAGAATATATTTTTTTTCTGAGTTACGTACCTGGAAACAAATCGTCAACATATTTTGTATCACTTCAAATTACATCTTGAGTTTTCACTAGAGACTAATATTTGTAACATACAAAGTTCATATGAAGGCACATGTACAGTATTTGCCTCTTTAAATGAAACATTGTCTTTAACCGTTTCGGTTACAATGTCCTACACAGGAGACGCTGCATACGAAGTTTATTTAATTATCTACACCAAACGCGGTAAAAGTCAGCATCCAGTAAGATAATTCCCTCATCTTGTGGGAGGCAAAGTATACGCTAGTCTTAAAAAAAAAAATCTGCTGCCAATAACAGCAAACAAAAAAAAATTATTGGTGCGGTTTTATTAGAAAGTGTTAACTATTTTACAGTCTTGAAAAAAGAATTTGTGGTGATTATTTCGTATAACGTATCCAAATCACCAAAAAAACATTACATTACGTATCCAATGATACATAAANGTAAAAGTCAGCATCCAGTAAGATAATTCCCTCATCTTGTGGGAGGCAAAGTATACGCTAGTCTTAAAAAAAAAAAATATCTGCTGCCAATAACAGCAAACAAAAAAAAATTATTGGTGCGGTTTTATTAGAAAGTGTTAAATATTTTACAGTCTTGAAAAAAGAACTTGTTTATTGCAATGCTTCAAAGAACTATATATTTTCTGTGACAAGAAGAGTTAACACCTGTTACACAGAAACATGTACATATTTCACAGAATGACTTGTAGTGTTACACGAAAGGTACAACATATTGCTTAAAATGACTTGTGGTATTACACAAAAGGTACAACATATTGCTTAAAATGACTTGTGGTATTACACAAAAGGTACAACATATTGCTCAAAATGACTTGTAGTGTTACACGAAAGGTACAACATATTGCTTAAAATGACTTGTGGTGTTACACAAAAGACCTTGTTACAATTAATTATTTTTAAAAGTTACAATTATATTCTACTGTGCATATCATAAACTGATAATGAAGTGGTGGACTAGCTAATACTGATGGTGCACGTGCTCCCCTTCGGAGTTGCCAGGTGCCAGCTGGAAGCAGCTCCTCAGTTAGGGGAGGTCGGCCTTGAAGTTGATGAAGCCGCCGACGTCAGGCTTGCCTCCTTCGAGCCTCTTGGAAGCCTGAGCGCCTCCTGTGATCCTGGCTCGGCCGTCGTCGCTCTTCCAGATGGTTCCTCCCACCTGGCCCGTCGCCACTGTGCCACGGCGGTCGTCGTGAGTCACGTCCACCTTCACCTTGCCTCCAGGAGACCTCCTCTCGCGCTCCTGGAACACCGGCACACACTGCTTGAACACCTCTGCACTCTTCCAGGAGCAGCAACCCCAACTACTGGAACACCTCTCCATACTTCGAGGAGTAGCAACCCCAACTACTGGAACAACTCTCCATACTTCCAGGAGCAGCAACCCCAACTACTGGAACCCTTCTCCATACTTCGAGGAGTAGCAAGCCCAACTGCTGGAACACCTCTACGCACTTCCAGGAACAGCAACCCCAACTGTTGGAACACCTCTCCATACTTCGAGGAGTAGCAAGCCCAACTGCTGGAACACCTCTACGCACTTCCAGGAACAGCAACCCCAACTGTTGGAACACCTATCCATACTTCCAGGAGTAGCAACCTCAACTCTCTAAAACACCTCTACGCACTTCCAGGAACAGCAACCCCAACTGCTGGAACACCTCTCCATACTTCCAGGAGCAGCAACTCGAACTGCTGGAAACATTCCTCGATTCTTCCAGTCACATATTTTGCTATACAAAGAGTACGGTCCCGGAACAGCAATCCTAACTTCTGGTAAACCCCTTGAGACTAGCATTTCCAGTCACATTGTACATTACTATAGGCAGTACGATCCTGGAACAGAAACACCAACTGCTGTAACACCATTGATATTTCCAGTCTCATACATCGCTATACGTAGTAAGATCCTGGAACAGAGCCCTTGATGCACTTCCAGGCACAGCAACCCGAACTGCTGGAACACATCTTGTCACTTCCACCCACTTACGGTGTTATAATACGATACAGGAACAGGAACCCCTAGTACTGGAATATCTTTCTTCATTTTCAGTCACATATTTGCACAATATCAGTCGCGAAAAGCAACCCCAAATGCTAGAGCACCTCCTGGCGCTAGAATTCACAGTTAATTTTATTCATATACGTACGTTTATGTGCAAGACCTTCGAAACGATTATCTTTAAAACTTCGAGTACTGGCGACGTCTTAATAGATTGCCTAAATTCAACAGAGTTGCATGTAGTTTGACTTAATGTAACGACGCGTGCATTCATTGAAAACTTAGGAAAAGTAATATCGCGTCACCAGGAGCTGTCGCGAAGTTCGCTGAAAACGTTACATTACGTCAGCCACACTCAAAGTGCAAGTTGCTCAAATGAGCACGATGGGTTGTATGATGTGTTGAGTTGAAAATAACATTTCACTGGGGCACTGTCAACTCGCCATCACACTGGCTGACGGCAGACCAGTAACGAACTTTGCAGATAACGGAGTACAGTGCGGTGAACTGTGAACCAATAGGACCGCAGTGCATGGGAATACAGACCAGCAGGCGTCGTGTTCCTGGTGTAATGTTTATATACTACTAACTTTGAGCTTGTTTTTAATCTCTCTTGATTTGTACCGCACTCGAAGTCTTAAACTTTATTATCTGTCTACTTTAGTTATCACCAAGAATAAGAAGAAGAACAAAACGAAGAAATCAAGAGAACAAAATCTCAGAAATTGAACTACAAATAGGTAAGACCAAAAACAAAAGAACCTAGCAGTCAATAAAACATGAAATAAAGAGCAAAAGATAACAAACTGGACAATAAAAAATATGCACAGCAGCAATAGTTAACACAAGTCAATGAAATATTGTCCCCTGGCCAAAGTAAGGGCCTGTAAGGAAACTGAAAGAAAATAATTAAATCCAATAAAAAAAACAAAGAGAAATGACACGCTGTAAAACTGATGCCAGCAAAAACATATCACTATATACAGCTAGCCAATAAGAATGGAAACGTGACACAGATCAACAGCCACAGTGAACGCAAAACACAAAACAGGAAAATTCCCTTGTCATAATATGCGTGAAATAATAAGAATTGTGGAGAAATTACAAAAATACTAAACGACAAACTGCAAAACTGAAACGACTAAAATTCAATCTTAGATAATACGGTGCGACAATAGAAACGAAACTCAAAGCGGATAGTGATACAATACTGCACATTCACAAGGAACACAAAATTAGGGTGGGGGAGGGGGGAAATCTACCTTGTCAGTGTTTATGGACAATTACCGAAATAAAGCGGACACGACACGAAACACAGAGAAACGATAAACTTCAGTGCTGGGGAAAAAAATGTCGGAGGACAGAACAGACAATAACACCAAAACTCTATACAGACAATGGTAATTTCACGAAGATTCGGGGCATGGGATATTCCCCCCTTCCTCAGGTGAGACAATATATGTGATACACATTTTCTTTTTCACGTTTTTTTTAAATTTACGCTATTAAAAATGTGTTCTTCTGCAAACTACAAAATAATTGAACAGTATTATTTACCTAGGCTATCTATGTTAGAAAACTATTAGGGCCAAAATGCTTCCTCATCGACAGTTTGAGGACGACGTATATAAAACAGTTTTAACAACGACCGAGAAAATGGCTCTGTGATAAAAATTTCCAAAAGTATTATAGTGTGGGGCAGGAATTGACTAAGAAACTTAGTGAGGTAATTAATTCCTTATGCAAAATAGAGAGAGAGAGAGAGTAATATAAAATATACTTTATAACTAAACTGAATATTATTGAGATTTTAAAATGCGTTTTTGCAAAATATTATAAACGAAGGGAAATTAAACTGTAGCTTTCCGAACATCATTTTACGTTATCGTGATATTCAACCTCAGAACCAACTGCCATTAAAACCTCCCATCGCAGTGAAAGTAGCAGAGGCGCGTGCATGGTACACTGGTATCTCCGCTGCAAAGGCGATGGCGAAGGAATCTTTTAATACTTAGTGTAAAAAACATGACCCATCTCTATTGTCTAAATAGTAGAAAAGAAAGTCGCTTATCCGCGCCTGTCAGTGTATTCGCTTAGTACTTCTAAACTACTTGATGGATTTCGATGCGGTGTTCAACATCATTTAGAGAATTTCTCGAGAAAGGTTTGGTGTATAGTAAATGTATATTTAATGTAACTATAGAAGAGAAATGTCGAACCGTTTGTAATCAAGTCATAAAAAAACCGCTTTTAGGGCGCTTACATGGCTTGCGCTGACTAAACCATAAGAGATACATGAAATTTTTGAATTACAGAATTGTAGCTCTCAAAACGGTCTACAGAAAAAGTCCGTGTTAACATATGTTTATCTTTTAAGGGTGACCCACAGTAACAATTTTTGTCTTTCAAAGTATCGTTGTAAAAAATTAATTTTTACCGGGTGAAACCGGGCCGGTTCCCTAGTGCATTAATAAGTTTACAGTATGGAAGCTGCCCGTTTGTTTCTGGCAACAGTAAGCACGTGATATCCTGCAGGAAGTGTTGGTTTTGCTTACGCACCTGGATGTGTCCGACTGCCGGCGAAAGTTTCCTTTGTTTTTTCACACGAGAACTATCAAAGAAAACTAGCCTGCAAAACTAGGTTGGCTACTTCTGCTATTTTCACTACGAAGGGTGGTCATGATGAGAGTCTACACTGAGGTCGAAGAGCTCGATATCATAAAATCATGTTCTTAGAATGGTAGTTTAAAATCACTTCGTTTACGATATTTTGCAGAAATAAAGTTCAAAATATAAATTTTTCAAGTCTCACATCTCCCTTTATTTTCTATCATGGTAGGAAGTGTTTTGTGTATATTCATTTTATTTCGCATAAGAAATTCCCTCAGACAGTATGTCGGTTGAGTTTCGCCCCATTCCGCACATACGTCTGGTTTTTTAATTCATCAACGCGAGCTTTTGTTTTATGTCCCTCAGGCCAGCGCTATAATCGCAATATTTATGGCTTGGGTACTTACATGATGCTCGTCTCGCAGAGGTAGCGCCGCGCAGACTGCAGCGGCGAAGCACAGAACTACAACTGCCACTTTCATCTCGTCCAAGTCCTGGGAAGCGCCCTGCAGCAAAACCCGGCATTAATACCATGAGCAGCGGGGCCAGATAAGCCTTGGCGGCTTCGTTTTAACGCTGGGTGCTCAATCACACACTATCTGCGGTCATGAGGTCTGCGGTAGTGTTTTACTCACAAATCAGAGCTGCGGTAATATGGGGGACATATTTCAAACTTTTGAGTCACAATACAGCTAATAAGTTAAATGTATTCAGTATAGCAAAACATAACATAAAAAATATATCTATTATATCTCGCATTTCCTAATTATATATGTTAATACAATTTCCTGAAACGCTTTACAATATATAATAAACCAACCAAAATTTTAAACATTTTTATGGAAAATAAATTAAGTATGTACGTTTACTTTGCGTAATAAAATTTTTATACATATAATTTAAAAGTTATTTGCGCATTTACAAAATCACAGCTTGTATAGCGTTTGCTGCCACAGTGAGAATGGTTTTATAACTTTTGCCTCGGTTTTATATAACTGTGTAACCATACTTTCGTCTTGAGTTCTCCGGGATGCGTGAAATAAACTGTTATTTAACCACAGAAACATGTCGACTGTACAAGTGATTGAAAAATTGCCCGGCGTTGAAATAAATGGTAAAATTTTCTGTTCTACTATTAAGGTGGAGTGATCCTCTACCTCTTGCTTATATTTGTAACGAATTTTTAAGATTAAATATATTGAATTAAAAATTGGTTTGGCATACATAATTGTGATGTAGAATTTCTGAATACGATTGGGCAGAATTCAGTCAGTATTTACTCGTACGAAGTTAAAGAAGGATAGATTATGAGTTGGTAGTGATTGTGGTTACAGATGTAGGAAGAACCATAGGGGCAAAATGTTGTGGACCACAAAATAAGTATAAAAATATAGCCAGTGCCGTGACAAACAACGTTTTTTTTAGAGATTTAGTCTAAACAACAAGATGTGGTGAAATATGCCAAATTCTAAAATGGTGAGGACCAATGACACAAACACGTTTGATGCCAGGTTAGCTTTCAACAGCCTTAAAATTTTTTGTTCTATTTATGGTTGGACGACAGTTATTTGAAATGCCCCTAGAAGACTTTGACTAATTAATAACCTCCCATGCCGGATGCGATAAATATTCAATTATCAATTTGCGGCCGTTTACATGCACACACTAATGCAGAGCATATCCTAATACCAGTTGCAATGGTAACATTTACGGGACTGCATTACCAATTTCTTGTTAGTAAAATGCACGTGCAATAAAAGTGTCGTTGTAACACACATTACAGCTTGTTATTGCATGTGTTACTTGACGGCATGTCGCAACACACGCATGGGCTTGTATCAGCGGCGTGTGCTGAACTGTTGCAAGATAAGCTGTATCTTGCTCCGTGCTGCACATGATCGTTTGCTAGTTTCACACATCGGCCGCTCGAACGCGGTAGTGCAGTTGACGTCACAGCGCGTGTGTAACGGGTGCCTCACCTCTCTCTCTCGTGAGTGGCCGCAATGCACTCCGGTCACTGGCTCCTGCTGCGTGCGCCGAGAATGTACAGCAGCGAGCAAGCAACAGCTTACCTCGCAACACTTCGCCACACGCCACTGGCTTCTAGGCTCGAGGGCAAATGGCCAGCACGCCCGGGTGCAAAGATGGCCACGTGCATGTTTTTCTGCATCAGACAGCTGCAATAAGCAGCACCGATCGATAGACTTTCTCTTGTTCAGGTTAAACGATTTAATAAAAGTAATTTTTGTCTTCAGTATGTCGTTCATCGCACCTGAAAATATCGCAAGTAAGACTCCTGAAATTGTAAAGCGTTTTAGTAGTACAGATGCCATGGAGCAGTGATATTTCGCGAAAAGATTTCGAGACAAGCTAGATTGCAAAGCACTGTAGGGTCGTCCAGATTCTTTCATTGGCTAAAAAAATGTTCTGGCCCGTGTTAACCGTTTGCGCACGACTCACGAAGGTTCAGTGTTGGAGTCACTTAGTCCTGAGTGGCTTGGTCAAAGACGGACACGGCACCAGCAGCCAATGGAGGTATAACAACAGCTGAGGTTTGTATATAGTATTGAAGTCTACTGTGTGCTCCGATTTTTACGCGAAAAGTCACTGGCCCTACAGATGCCTGAATCTCGATCATAGATCGAACTACGAGGATCAAGTTTTTTTCGAGGGGTCGTTAGTAAGAATTTTTTCTAATAATCTTAAATTCACTGATGATGTCGAAAGCATCTAAATAAGTGCACATAGTTTGGCAGTGTCATAGAATTTGCTATTTTTTCTTTAAGACCTTTGTTTGGCAAAATGTGTGGATTCAGAGACGGTCTTTGAGCATTAAAATTCCCAAAGAAATAATTTTAACTACTTAACACATTGCTCACAGACAACTTCGTTACTCATGCAGTTCAATTGGCAGATAAAAATTATAAATAAAATATAAAGCAGGGATCTCTAAATAATTCTAATATCTTTCAAAATAAAAAAAAAATGTAAAAATGTTATTACTAATAAAAAAATAAAAAATATATATATTTAAAAAAAAAGTACATGTGCTAAAAACGAAATATGTAAATCCAGCAGTCATGGAACACATTTTTAAGTGTTGAGTTCTGTCCGACTTATATTCGAATTCTTCAAAAATTATAGTATAACGAGCGTCACATTAATGTGCCCTCTCGTTTTACGAAAGACGAAACGCCAACGAGAAGCAAACCAGTTGTCTGGCGCAGCCAAATGCGCTGACGAAGCCAACCGCAACATAAATCGCGACTTGATTGTTTTGGGTACAGCAGAATTACCTCACGGACTCGATTTTCCTGTCATTACAGACGTGAGTTCACCTGCACCAACCCATTGATAAGCTTTTTTTTTTTTGCCCAATTGCTAGATTTGAAAGTTAATTTGCTAAAGGAGTTATCCCCGTTGCCACGGCAACTGAAGGCACCCTTGAAAAACAAAGTCCGAAAGGTTCAAATCCCGGATTAACACTTTGCGTACTACACTCGATTACAGCTCGCAAAATGCTGATTTGAAAATTCTTTTTTGCTCCGAAAAGAAATTTTCAGGGCTGTAAATCCATTTCTCCGCTACCGCTTAAAAGGAACTTTGACGAACACTACGGTACGGCAAAAATAATTAACCTTCGTAAAAAATATTTTTTGGTCAAGAAATTTCGAGAGCTCGTCGGATACCTGGGCTAAACTCGACGGTTTTATATACACCCCCAGGTGCTGTCATTTTATATTGGCTGGTGCCTTCATGATAAGCACCTTATACCGTGTGCTAGGTAGTACGNCACCCCCAGGTGCTGTCATTTTATATTGGCTGGTGCCTTCATGATAAGCACCTTATACCGTGTGCTAGGTAGTACGTGATTCACTCGGTCTCTTTTTGAGCGTGTAATACTGGTTCACAGTGCTGCAAGGCGCGAAAGGAAATAAGTGGCGCAGTTAACAAAATAACAATAAAGTAGAAATGTTTAAAGTCTATCCTAGCATCGCTTGAGCTTGCGACGTTCCCATACCTATAGGTATATCCACTCAAAATCCTATGACTAGAGATAATGGTTTATCACGGGAAAAATTGACTGTATGCTAGGATTCAACGTACTGTACACNCAAAATCCTATGACTAGAGATAATGGTTTATCACGGGAAAAATTGACTGTATGCTAGGATTCAACGTACTGTACACATATTCGACAGTTTTCTTTCCTTATTGGCTGCCATGCATGTATGAAGCTACTACCCCATTTCACTGGGCCAATGTGGATTCTGTTACTATAAGGCAGAACGTTCGTTGTTGGTCTGCAAACAACTTAGCGGAGTCAAAATCTTGTTAAACCAATCATTAAATAATAAACTAGTTAGAGTGTTATGGAATATATGTTGACTCAAAAATTGTTCTCGATTTTACATCATCCCTAAATATAGGACATTTTGTAGAGGCAAATCATTGATGACGAGCTAATAGTGAACGTTGTACAGTACAGAATACGTGTCCGGCGTAGTGTATCAAGAGGAAATGGATGAAGAAAATCACGTAAACTAACAGAATTGATGTTCCGGTAGTGACGGACATAGACGCGTTACATCTATCACATAATGCTTAACAATGCAGAAGTCAAACAGCCGCTTTTAAAACAAAGTCCAGATGCACCAGTCAGCAAAATGGCATCGCTGGCCAGCAAACATGTCGGAACTACTCGCCAGCCGGGAGGCCATAGATACACTAGGGAATCCTCACGAACAAGCGGTAGCCAATCAGACACGAGGTTCGTTCCTGAGCCCCGGTCAGTCAATCGACGATATGGCACGTCAAGGTCAAAACTCCACAACTTTTATCTTCTGTCTAGTTAACTGTTCTATGCTTCTGTCCAGTCTTGAGTGTTTCTTAAATGTTGGCAGCACTTAGAGTGTCAATAGATCAGAAACAACTTCCTTGAAACTCTTATGACTCAATAAATGTTTTTTCTGGCAAATATGTTGATGTGTTAAGCGAAATTTCTCTGCCTTGGGTGTTATTCATAATCTATTACAAACAGTTATATATATATATATATATATATATGACTAGCGAACCGGCCAGGCTTCGCCCGGGTCCAATTGAGTTTTACAGTGATACACTAATAAATAAATTGGGAAAAGACAATTCATTTATAAGAAAACAGAATTATANAGTTTTACAGTGATACACTAATAAATAAATTGGGAAAAGACAATTCATTTATAAGAAAACAGAATTATAAAATTATACTATTTTGGTATAGGTTTTTAACTGATTACGGCAACCCAAAAGGAAGGAAAATACTTTATACCCGATAGCCAAGAAGTAGGGTATTTTTTTTGGAGAGTATCTGTGCCACTATCGCGTATTTACCACATTTCTGCTTTCCAGCGTCGANAGAAGTAGGGTATTTTTTTTGGAGAGTATCTGTGCCACTATCGCGTATTTACCACATTTCTGCTTTCCAGCGTCGATGTATGAAAATCAAAACGTCAGTTTCATCAAATTATAGCTTTGGAAATATGTGTACCTAGGTACTACTTTTTGCGCTTGGCTGAGGTATTTTAATCGATCATCAGAGTTAAGCAACGTTCCCAGCGGCACACATTTGGATGGGTGACCGTTTAGTGGCATAACATCTGAGCGCTTCCNAGAAGTAGGGTATTTTTTTTGGAGAGTATCTGTGCCACTATCGCGTATTTACCACATTTCTGCTTTCCAGCGTCGACGTATGAAAATCAAAACGTCAGTTTCATCAAATTATAGCTTTGGAAATATGTGTACTAAGGTACTACTTTTTGCGCTTTGCTGAGGTATTTTAATCGATCATCAAAGTTAAGCAACGTTCCCAGCGGCACACATTTGGATGGGTGACCGTTNTCAAAGTTAAGCAACGTTCCCAGCGGCACACATTTGGATGGGTGACCGTTTAGTGGCATAACATCTGAGCGCTTCCGGGCTTCGGAGGTCACGTTAAATATTCGGTCCCGGTTGTTATCGATTGATAGCAGTCGATTAGCAATTTCAGAGGTCCTTGGGCGGCCTGATAAAACTTGGACACCAGAGGAAAAAAATATTTCGGTCACGTTCCCAGCCGTTGCAGAATTACGTTTTGTTGTTATTCCACAGGAACCGTACAATTTTCCGGTATGAAAAGTATCCTATGTCCTATTACAGGACCTAAAGTACCTACATACCAAAGTGTATCAAAATCCGTTCAGCCGATATCGAGCTGCGTGGTAACAAACATACACACACACAGACTTTCGCATTTATAATATTAGAAGGATTAGCGTAAATTAATGACTTACGCACAATCCAAAATGATCTCTAGTTCGTGGACTTACCTCGAATGGCAGAGGATGTGACACTGGTGCCCGTACCGAGGGGCCCAGGGCTTATAAACTCTGCAGTGTTTCCTGGGTGAATCCCGGCTTCGTGGAAGCCGGCTGTTCAACGCGAGGAAGGTCGCAGTTCGATGTACTTCCCCGCGCCACTCTTTATTGTTCCGTTACTCTAAACAGCTCTTTCAGACACGATCAAACACACCGCTGTCTTGAAGTTGAATCAACCTTCTAGGTACATCACCTTTTATACTGCGAGCCTAAACATTTTTCTTCGATTTTATTGACGTTGCGATGATGCAGATATATGCAGTTAAATAGAAGGGTTAAAATAAATACGTGACTTTATTTGTNATTTTATTGACGTTGCGATGATGCAGATATATGCAGTTAAATAGAAGGGTTAAAATAAATACGTGACTTTATTTGTAATACTTGTAAATAAAAACATAAACTCAAATAGTGGGGAAATATGGCATATAGATGTTAAATTAGGGCTCCTCGTATTTGCAAAGTTCTTATTCGGCTAAAACTCAGCGAGTAGATAATTATAGTTGACAAAATATCATCAAGAAAAAAAAAATTGGATGGAATCAAAAACAAATTAACGTCTAGAACTTCATGCCGAAAAAAAGTGGCACAGAGAAAAATCCTCTACAGCACCAAAACTATATTTCTTTAAGCATGTCCCATAATGGACACAATAAACACCAAACCAAATATATAATTTTACACGACAATCAAATAAAAACAATTAAGCAATTTTGTAAAACGATAAGTAGAATAGAAATAGTAACAGTCTAGGTGCCAACATTGGTTCACAAAAAATTAATACAAATTTAAACACGGTATCAATANATTTTATTGACGTTGCGATGATGCAGATATATGCAGTTAAATAGAAGGGTTAAAATAAATACGTGACTTTATTTGTTATACTTGTAAATGAAAACATAAACTCAAATAGTGGGGAAATATGGCATATAGATGTTAAATTAGGGCTCCTCTTATTTGCAAAGTTTTATTCGGCTAAAACTCAGCGAGTAAATAATTATGGTTGACAAAATATCGTCAAGTAAAAAAAATTGGATGGAATCAAAAACTAATTGACTTGTATAACTTCACGTTGAAAAAAAGTGGCACAGAGAAAAATCTTCAACAGCACCAAAACTATATTTCTTTAAGCATGTCCCATAATGGACGCAATAAACACCAAACAAAATATATAATTTTACACGACAATCAAATAATAAAAAAATTAAGGAATTTTGTTAAAGGATACATATAATAGAAATAGTAACAGTCTAGGTGCCAACATTGGTTCACAAAAAATTAATACAAATTTAAACACGGTATCAATANGAATAGAAATAGTAACAGTCTAGGTGCCAACATTGGTTCACAAAAAATTAATACAAATTTAAACACGGTATCAATACCCTATAAAACACGCAGGATGAACTTCGTTCCTCAAAACTTATATAAACGCTAGTTTTATTGCCGTAAATATAGCTGGTGACAAAGATACGGTATACTGATTGCACTATTTGTAATTTAACATAAAAAAAATGTTACAAACATCCTTGGCTTAAGAGAAAATCAAAATCGAATGCCCCATGATCAACTGAGGACGCCCTAGTTACCTCG
Source organism: Clitarchus hookeri (assembly GCA_002778355.1). Classification (NCBI taxonomy): domain Eukaryota; kingdom Metazoa; phylum Arthropoda; class Insecta; order Phasmatodea; family Phasmatidae; genus Clitarchus; species Clitarchus hookeri. Next base: position 112,137 of record NQII01004326.1, on the reverse strand, counting down.
TCCACAGTTCACCACTGAAATATAAGTGGTGAAAGGATAGTAAGCATGAATTAACAACAATTCTTTAGGTTCTTCTGGAAAAAATTGAGCTTCAATAATTACATGTCTTGCAAGTGTCCTTGAAGTGTGTTTAACAGGAGCTTGCTGGCTGACTATAATGATCTTTTCTGTTACAGGAATAAGTTTACAAGTGGCATGTGTAAAGAAAATTTCTACTTGTCGCGTTACGCTTATGAAATTGTTCATTTTCTTTCGTATTAGATCATTATCTGAGCACTCGAAACGTTCGAGTCAGGTCTATTTAATTGTAAGGCTATAATTGCCGTTAGTGGTTATGACTCGTTAGTGGTGCCCGAATATAGAGAAATCGTATTTTGGAACAATCTTCGCTAATGTGCTTTGTTAACTTTTTTTGTGTCGTAGTGTGATATTCGCAGGTAATCCGCGACTTCTTCCTGTTTGGTTTGTTCCNCTGGATCTGCGCTGTGAAACAGTCACTTTACGTTCTGCTGACAATTCATTGAAGGAATAAAATGTAAACCACTATTTTACGCGATCGCGTGTGACGTAGTGGTTATGTTTTTGTTAGCAGCCAACGAATATTTTTTTTTGTGCAACGCTACTGAATATTTCTCTGCACCCGCGTAATTCATGAGTGAGCTGTAAGTCCGCCGATTAGTGCAGGAAGTGACGAACTTTTTTAATAGTGCGAGCAATTTTTACGTATAGATTTGTCATCTCAATGACGTTATTTTATCCCACAGTAGGAGCATTTAGTTTACGACTGGTCCTAGGAGAAGGACATTACTTTCTCGACTGACCTAAAATCGGCGACAACCTCAACTGAGAACGTCACTTTTTCAATCTAATTCTCTTTAAGTTAAAATTACTTCATTCTGCATAAAAGGATTTCTTGATAATTCACTGACGACACACGCAATTAAATATATACTATTATAATATAAATTTTTGTATATGAACATGAGTAATTAATAAATACACACACACGCACGCGGTACAGTATTGTGTAACTTTCGAAGAATAACATATTCAGAGAAATTTCTGAAAATATTTATTCTTTAAGTTCTCGTCTTCATACAGAACATTATTTTTTCTGTCAGCTGATTTTCCCTAGGAAATTATAGCATACGTTGCCGTGCACTGAGAGAACAGACAGAAAAATATTTTATAGTCCTAAATATATATTATGTTGCCCCAACAAAATAATTCTATGAGTTAAACAATACTTGAATATGAACATAATTATTAAGTTCTTGTAACAAAATATCACTTGAATAAATAAAACCCTCTGTGTTAGGCCAACATAAATTAAATCATAAACTAAATATTTTGTTGGATCAACTGGACATATTTGTTCGGTCACTCGTTCGATTAACTTCTTTGAAAAATCCAGCTCGATAATTTGTTTATATTTTTTTGTGAAAATTGGAAGAGGTAAACTGTTTGCTAGATAATTTATTAGTGCTAAATAATAGCATGAGCACCATAATAAAACCCATTTTAACAGGAAAATAAAAATTAAAGTTGCAAAACTTGAAATAATTATGTACACACGTTGTCGGGTATTTGAAATAGATGTATTTGAAAGCATTCGAATTTTATCAGCAGTCAATTAAGCTGAGGTTGCCAAGGCGTACTGCTCAAGCGCAGGTTGACTGGGTCTTGTACTCGGTCGCACTTCAGTTTCTTTTATATTAACGGAAACTCTTTAATGTACGTGGTGCCGAACAAATATTTGGTTGCGCCAAATATATCTTTGTTTGGGGCAACCAAATAAGACCAAAAAATAATTTGGTTTCAACAACACAATCTTGTATTGCACCTACACAAACAATTAATTGGTTTGCCCCAAACAAACTTTGTTTAATTCATCATAACCCGTTCTCCGTGTGGAGTGAAATTATGCGAAGTAACCCGTNCTTTCTCCGTGTGAAGTGAAATTATGCAAAGTAACCCGTTAACGCTGAATCCCTGTTTAAAATCTCTAATTTAATACGCCTTATATCCAAATGAAGTACTCGTTTATTCACCATATCAGTGTGCATGTGTAGTGGGAAAGTGTGAGTGGTAAAGATGTCTCCCCTACATCCAAGGTAGCGTTCCTGCACTTGCTTACAGAAGATTCAGACGGGTAGGTAAGTTGTTAACTTGTGCACTAGCGACGCTCAACATTCCTATAATTGCAGTCTCATATGTATAATTAATTCCAAAATTCATTATGTTGAAAACTTTCATTATGCTTTCCTTTAGAAAGTTTGGTATACATTTTTAACTATGTATTTATTATTCTTTAAAATGTACTCCTCTGAGTACATGAGAATGCTTTTCCTTTATTAGTGTAGCTAATAGTTGATGGGCTGTGTTTTTTTAATGATTGTAATAAAAGTTNTATGAGAATGCTTTTCCTTTATTAGTGTAGCTAATAGTTGATGGGCTGTGTTTTTTTAATGATTGTAATAAAAGTTAATTGGTGCTCTGTGAAATAAATGATCTGACCTGTTGGTAAGTAAAATACATCTTGAACTTATAATTTCTATGATCTGGCCTGTTGGTAAGTAAAATACATCTTGAACTTAGAATTTCGATTGTCAGCCTTCTCGTAGGCTTGCACAGTTGGTTGTTGGTTGCCACTGACGCTCTCAGTAAACTCACGTACCTGTATGTTCTGATTGTTACTATTCATAGAAACAGACGGTTGGTGTCATTGCCTTTATGTTAAAATCCCTAAATGAACACAGTACACAATTTGTTGCTAGTCAGGGCCGGTATTGGGAGCGTTCAGATCCGGCGGTGATTTTACAATCTTTCATTTCTATTTTTTACAGTTAAAACCAAAAGTTGAAATTATNAGGGCCGGTATTGGGAGCGTTCAGATCCGGCGGTGATTTTACAATCTTTCATTTCTATTTTTTACAGTTAAAACCAAAAGTTGAAATTATGGGTTGGTATTAATTTAGAAAACCAATTTCTGACAATTACTTGAAATAAAATAATTTACATTTGACTATAACATTGCCAATTGGAATCAAATATAAACTGCAATGCATAGAAGGAGCCCTCTGAATATGACTCTAAGCATTTTATATAAGTCGTAAAAAAATTTCCAAAAAAAATTTATGAGCCAGTTAAATAAATGCTTTGATTAAATTGTAATTCAAGCGTGTAACTCGATTTATTCGGTATATTTAAATATGAGTGAAAATTTTGCTGCGAAATTACTATTTGTAGGTTCCTTTTTAAGATATTTTAATACGGCATACAAAACGGTTGAATTACATACTTTGTCTAAGCAGAGGTGGGGGGGGGGAGGGGAGGGAATCTCTTACAATCTACTCGTGCATTTACCCTTCCCTTTATATGAATAGTAAAAATTTATTTTATAAATGTAATATTTATTACTATGGAAATACTTTTTTTTTTTTCGCCTGAGTGTTTGAAGATCTATTATATCGCTTAACAAATAGTTTTCCATATGCTAACAGTCACTTCTCAGAGAGAAAAATAACTGTTAATGTAAACGTGATAAATGTAAATTTGTTAAGAAACATTTTCAGTGAATAATTTTTTGTATATATTCCGTTAATGCATTGTTACTTGCTCGCTGCCCTTCATCGCTTCCCTTGCCCCGTCCTGCTCGCGAGACGAAAGAATGGTTGAAGGTCAGGCGAGCCTAATCCAAGAAGCGCTTGGAGATTTAAAAAGGCAAGCCGCCACGTGCCACCGCGATAAGCCTACAGCAAGTCACATCGCAAGTTACGTACTCCTGACCTTCAGTGGATTGAATTTCTCAGTTATCTGCGAAAGAATGTTCTGGTAAACGCCCTCACCTCTCTGCATGACTCGGGGTGAGGGGAACCTTCTAGATCGGCCCAGCCGGACTACTTATGGGTCCAGCCTACCTGCATCCGTTTTGCCATTTTATGGCTGAGAATCGCGGGAACAATAAGGGTGAAACTGGCACGGGTAACAACAGCGCCATCGCCACTACGCGCAGGGCTCTGAACCAGCTTGCAGCGTTCTCGTAGTGCTGCGTGTACCTATGGGACTTTCAGCGTTGACCCTATCATTTTACTGATAAAAAGATTGTTGCAAAGTTCAGTGCAGGCTCCTATCGTAGTTTGGCTCGTGTCCGACTAGTATCTTTTAAGATACGACACTCTGAAAAGTAATTTTTAACTATATTTTGAGGGCTCCAAAATAATATTTAAAGCGTGCGTAGTAACTTACACGTACCATTCCTTCCTCGTCTGGTGTATGATTTCTTTTCGTAGGTAAACATACTGTCGGTACGTTCAATTGTTTCGTCAAAATCTGGATGTCAAACACTCTGCAGCGTATTTCAAGCCCCAGGCAGGAGGAACCGTCAAAGGGGCTCAGTTTCTGTTGAATTATTTTTATAGATTTTCCTCCGCAAATTTGATTCCAGGTTTATTACAATTATTGGCACTGCAAAGCATAAATAACACCCTCCTTAATATTCTTGAGTTGTTACAGCTTCTCTGCATTTTGTATCTTCTAACTTGTAACAGCCGAGGTAAAACAATTGATTATTTTGAGGGACTGCAGAGGTCACAATATCTACGGCAGTCGAACATAACAGATCACAGGAAACGCATTACGTTATACCCTATGTCATTTTGTCCAAAATCCACGTTTGCAAGTCGTCGCCGAGNACAGATCACAGGAAACGCATTACGTTATACCCTATGTCATTTTGTCCAAAATCCACGTTTGCAAGTCGTCGCCGAGGATAAAATTAAAAAAATCCAAGATGGTGGGGCTTGAGCCCCTTTAAGGCGCGACGGACCTACAAACTGACCGTTTGAGAGTTGAGAGTTTGGAGGATTGTGCAAGCTCAATTGACAGGTTTGCGAAGACAGCGAAGACGACGAGCCAGCAGAGCGTCGAGTGGCGGCGAGAGTAACCAGCGGGAGTGAAGTCTGCGGACTGCGAGCATCGGCGCAGTGAAGAGTGAAACTTGAAGGCGGGACTACTGAAATGGATGCTAGAGAGTAAGAAATTTGGAATGATTGCAATAGACATATTGAATATGTGTAAACAAAGGGTGTTATTTAAGTGACTCTAACCAATAGAAAGACATTGATGAGGACTTAAGTTAGAATTGAGATAGACATTAAATATTGCGCTCACTCACAGTAACAAAGGTATTAGTGGAGACAGATAGCTAAATGTTGTAAATAATAGCTGTGCGAGTAAATTAAAAATGTAAGTTAGTTATGTAATATTTATTAAGACGTTCATACCTCACGAACTCAGATGAGTCCCTCTGGCGCCTTGTAATAGCATGTAAGTGGTTCGTTCGCCTGGGGTAAACCATAGCAGAGATCGCAGTTTTAAATGCTGCTCACGATAAAGTCAGCACTTTTGAAATCTACCTCACAAAAATGTCACTGCTACAAAATGCATATATTTTGCACTGTTTGGAATGTACCCAGAAATATTGGTAACGATGGAGGGAAAGTAGTTCCATGCATTAACGTCGAATCAAAAGTGTTTGGTTAACATATTTGATAACTTTAGTTCATTCCTTTCGTTTCCTGTATTTTGTAATGCATATAAGTGTGTAAGAACGAGCAAATTTGTAAAGTATCTAATTTTCTAATAATTTATAGTTTTACTTCGCCGGAACTTAAATAATGTCGANTTGATAACTTTAGTTCATTCCTTTCGTTTCCTGTATTTTGTAATGCATATAAGTGTGTAAGAACGAGCAAATTTGTAAAGTATCTAATTTTCTAATAATTTATAGTTTTACTTCGCCGGAACTTAAATAATGTCGAAGACTACGGCAGTGTTGATATTACATAAGGCGGAAGAATACACAACGTGCGTACNACCGGAACTTAAATAATGTCGAAGACTACGGCAGTGTTGATATTACATAAGGCGGAAGAATACACAACGTGCGTACAGGTATATCGTAAGCAGGGCTTCTCGAAAGTGTTCCACTTTTACCGCGAACAGCCTGTAATTTGGCGACGCCACCCGAAATTAATTCGAATTTTACGTGCGGTCGGATGCGAATGTCTCGGCACGAATTCGATATCTCGATATAAACTCGCTATTGCAAGACTCGGTGCGGGAGAGCGGCGATAATCCCCGGCAGATCTTGTACGGAAGTGCAGCTGTTGCCCTGGTAGCAGCGTTTTGTCTTCCCAGCGTGGGTTAGGTTTGGGGGGGCGGGGGGAGGCAGTCAGCCGCACGTCCCCCGGGGGGCGAGAAACCACGCCAGTTGTAATAAAATACTTTCCACCCCGCCTTTCCCAACCCCCCTTTCCATCTGCAACCCCCGCTAGCGCCTAGCATCTGCGAGCCTTCTCAATTCCCGTGAGTGCGATTGCGCAACTCGTCGCCCTGAGGCCGACCAACCCCCGGAGAGAAGAAGCAGGGAGAGACGTTGTTCTCGCGAGACTGCAAATTTCCGCACCCTCCCCCTCCCCCATTTTTCCTAGGAGAGAAAAAAAAACTAGCCGGAACTCGTAGGTTACTCTATCACGTTTTCACAAACGCACACGTGTCTGAGAGTGGGCATTGCGGGGAAATTTTGTTCTAGGCCGTAAAGTTGGAGACTGTAAACAGAAAGTTAAATCCCCCAGACAAAGAAAATAAACACAAAGTACTATCTCATTTATTTACCTGCCGCTGCCTGTTTCATTAATGCGCTTGAGTATANACAAAGAAAATAAACACAAAGTACTATCTCATTTATTTACCTGCCGCTGCCTGTTTCATTAATGCGCTTGAGTATAAAGAGGGAAATAAAAAAATTATTTTAGACAAAAACGATCAATACTGAAAAAGAATGTGTATAGTAGAGTTGTATTTTAAGAAAAAGAATTATTCTCATTACACGTGTGGAAATCGGTTTACNAAAAAAGAATGTGTATAGTAGAGTTGTATTTTAAGAAAAAGAATTATTCTCATTACACGTGTGGAAATCGGTTTACTGTGAGATAATTCATAATCGAAATACCAGCAGGCTTACACAGCAATCTTTTCAAAACGGTCTTACATCGTCGATGTTAAATAAAGTCTGACATAAATATCAAAATTAATTTTAACAATTTTATTAGCTGCAGGACCAAGGGTCAATCANGGTCTTACATCGTCGATGTTAAATAAAGTCTGACATAAATATCAAAATTAATTTTAACAATTTTATTAGCTGCAGGACCAAGGGTCAATCACATTCAAAAGTGATTTTTCAACACGCTACTAGAAATAATTTTACTAATCATATTTTATTAAAAATATTATAGCCTGCTTATTAGACGATCATGAGATCGATGGTAGGAAGTTTTGATGTAGTGCGGCCTTCTTATTCGGGGTCGAAGTTTGAGAGGGCAGGGAGCTTATTTAAGTGCACTGAACCCCTAGGCATGTTTGGGGGAAAATCTTTGCACAACCGGTGTGATGTTTTGCAAATTTACAATGGCCCAGTATTCGAGGCGCTCAAATCGTGGTCCTGGGTACCCATTCTGGCACTAATGTGACGTCATCAGCCCCGTGTATGTTAGACCTGGCCATGCGCATGCAATGCGCTGCTGCCTAACATAAGAGTGAGTGCAGATATTAAGGCGGCTTTTAACGTCGAGGTCTTGAGAGCCGATGAGGGCGAAGCGTGGTGAGAATGGAGCAGCGCCGGAATGCTAGGACTGGGGAAACGGGAGATCCCCGAGAAAACCCACCTACCAGCGGCATCGTCCGGCACGATTCCGACTTGCGGAAATCCGGGAGTGACCCGGCCGGGCATCGGACCCGGTTCGCTATGGTGGGAGGCGAGCACTCTAACCACTCAGCAACCGGGGCCTCAGTGTCGAGGGGGTGGGGGGGAGACCATTGTTGATTTGTTTCTCGGAATGCGGTGTACACGAGGAAAAAGGGGAAGACCCTTAACTTTGTGAGCGCGAACAATCACATCTTTACTAATCAGCAGCCACAGAACGTGATACACTCGTAAGTGGTTCCAAGGTCACCCGTGCCTTATCCCGAAGCTGCCCAGTATGGCGTGTCTGTTTGCAAGAAACTTCNTCGTAAGTGGTTCCAAGGTCACCCGTGCCTTATCCCGAAGCTGCCCAGTATGGCGTGTCTGTTTGCAAGAAACTTCGTTACGTAACCTTCACGTGGAAAACTGTTAAAGTTTTGTCCCATCGAATAATTTTTTTTTTAAATTTGACTTGAAAAATATGTAAGGTAATTTTTGTATTCTGTAAGGATAGTTGCTGCATTAAAAATTTTATCTACTGTGTCCAATNGGACTGGGGAAACGGGAGATCCCCGAGAAAACCCACCTACCAGCGGCATTGTCCGGCACGATTCCGACTTGCGGAAATCCGGGAGTGACCCGGCCGGGCATCGGACCCGGTTCGCCATGGTGGGAGGCGAGCACTCTAACCACTCAGCAACCGGGGCCTCAGTGTCGAGGGGGTGGGGGGGAGACCATTGTTGATTTGTTTCTCGGAATGCGGTGTACACGAGGAAAAAGGGGAAGACCCTTAACTTTGTGAGCGCGAACAATCACATCTTTACTAATCAGCAGCCACAGAACGTGATACACTCGTAAGTGGTTCCAAGGTCACCCGTGCCTTATCCCGAAGCTGCCCAGTATGGCGTGTCTGTTTGCAAGAAACTTCCTTACGTAACCTTCACGTGGAAAACTGTTAAAGTTTTGTCCCATCGAATAATTTTTTTTAAAAATTTGACTTGAAAAATATGTAAGGTAATTTTTGTATTCTGTAAGGATAGTTGCTGCATTAAAAATTTTATCTACTGTGTCCAATATAGAGGCTGTGGCCTACTAGGAGCAGGTTGAAGGAATTAGCACGTCTCAAGTCTAGAAGCTCTATGCGCAAAGCACTGAACTTGCGACCAGTCTTGTCGTTATCTCTATAACACTTTCGGTGGAGACGAAGGTTTCATTAACGTCCCTATTTCTTTTTTTAATGTTCTGTACCGGAATGTTCATACCTAAACATGACTGCGACAAAACATCCGTTTGTGCCATATTCACTATCAATAAAACATGCTTTAGAGAGAAATGGAGGAATTGAAAAACGTATACCGACGCGTAAGGTTTCTTAAATGCTCACCGTAAGCCGGCTTCACTCAGACACGTTGGACGGTTTTATTATTAAAATGCTTTCTGCTGGAGCTCTGCACACCATTCGGCGGCCTACCCAGGCGGTCACCTTAACATTTGTACATTGAATTCAACCACCGTTCAACACAACTTCTGTTATTAAGTTTATATTGCTTAAATGTGAAAGAATTCATTACGTTTATATACCTACGTACAGTTCCAGGCATAAAATTAATTTTCTGCAACAAACCTTAATGTAAATTTACGTAGTACTGAAAAGGTTAATGGTAGGCCATCAATTTGGAAATATGTATCAAAATGTTTTCATTTAAATTTACATACTTTAATTTATATGTATATGTTTCAGGGAAAGTATGACCAATTAAAAATCGAAACATTATTAATCCCATCACAGGGAATTATGCTGAATACTTCTGATTTTTTTAGGAAATGATTATACTATAAACTAATGTCAATAACTTTGTTATCACTGACAAAACCAACATCTATTTTTGTTTCACCCATAATCACAAACAAATAATTTATATTTGTCAAATAAATTTTTCTCAAATTATTTATTAATGCCATTAAATGAGCAAATACAAGAATTCAGGGACTGACGCTCGGATCTACTTACTCATTATTTTATATAAGAAAGCCAGTATAACGATAATTAGCAGTCATACATGGATAAGTATAAATCTTTATATTTTATTAATTTACAAACANTCGAAACATTATTAATCCCATCACAGGGAATTATGCTGAATACTTCTGATTTTTTTAGGAAATGATTATACTATAAGCTAATGTCAATAACTTTGTTATCACTGACTAAACCAACATCTATTTTTGTTTCACCCATAATCACAAACAAATAATTTATATTTGTCAAATAAATTTCTCTCAAATTATTTATTAATGCCATTAAATGAGCAAATACAAGAATTCAGGGACCGACGCTCGGATCTACTTACTCATTATTTTATATACGAAAGCCAGTATAACGATAATTAGCAGTCATACATGGATAAGTATAAATCTTTATATTTTATTAATTTACAGACATCTTTACGAAATACTTTTAATCTCATACCTGAAAATAAATTATGTTGTAGTTTACAAAAAATATTCACGTCGCATCACAATGTAACATACAATTTCAAAACCGATATTTAGGTTAGATATTTGAAGTGCATGTTACACAGGATGCCATANGTTAGATATTTGAAGTGCATGTTACACACGATGCCATAGGCGTGAATGTAAATGGGTGCTCAGCAAAAAATATTACATAAAATATTTAGAATTTAGAATTTTGAACGATATACATTGTTAAAATTTTGAGTTAATTCAAAGTAAAGTAATTCCTCAAAAAATAATTTAAGAAATATAAAATACAGCGGCGAAATTAATTGCTGGGCACTTGTGATTTCGTGTGATTTAAAGTAATATGTTTCAGAGGTTTTTCTTGCTATTACTATTGAACTGCAACAAAACTAATTACTCCAAGCCAAAGATTATTAATACCTTCCACGGACTGGCCAATAAAAAAAATACAAGATTATTAATAATAACATTTTTACGGAAAAGTTTACTTTTTAATGTAAGTTATGCATATATTCAAAACTTTCTGTGGACAAATGAAGGCTAGCTGATTTTTTAAAGGTAACGTAAGTTATTCGATCGCAATGAAGTACGTATATATTATATATTTATTGGCAGGTACTAGCATACATCATGCATGTAGGAATGGTGGAAGTACTCTATTGCTACAACATTTAGCTTTACTTTTTTTTTTACTTCAGCCAATCTTGCCGGCTGCAGTCGTCGTTACTGGTTCATCTGGTACGTCTTGGCCATTCTAGAATACAAAAATAAACAGGCCCGTTCATTATATTCTTACAACTGAATATTTCGTAGTAATTATTGCATTTGTAGGCCACATTCAAGTGTGTTTCCCATCAGTAGTCAGGTCTCTAACTGATAATACATCGAGGTAGGTCACTGAAGATGATTTTAGTCAGTAAAGCTGTTGTATGACAATTTTTAATCTTGTAAGCCCCAAAAAACATTTAAACAAAAAACAATATGTAAAAATATTGCTACACTAGTATTACAGGAATTTCTATTGTGTGGGGGTTCCTCAGAGTGCTCCCAGATTTCACCTTTCTACGTTACATCACAGATCATTCTTTAACCTCATTGCACCTATCGGAACGAGACTCTGATTGGCAATGTCTTCTACTCCAGGCAAGGTTAAATCGTTGAACGAAAGTAGAGTAGAGAGAGCACTGCAGCTGGGGAGAATTTTCAGAAAAGGTTCCTTTAACCGCGAAACAGCTGTGATAAAAAAAAAAGTTACATCAGAATACATGAAATTTTTTTTATTAAACATGGCGAAGTTTGAAAGGCAGTTTCGCTATGAATGGACTTCTAATTCCCTACTGTTCTTCATTGTACATTCGCTTGTTCACTTTATAGTTGCTGCATGAAGTGTTAGTATTAAGGCTTTCCGGCATGGTTTTGCAGAGAAAATAAACGCTTAATCCTTCGAGGAATATATACATACACGCACGGGACTACGTTTATAAAAAAACATTTGATTGATCGCGAAGTCAAAATTCACGCTTTTATATCTTCACTATTTCTCCGGACTTCATCGAAATTTAATATTACAACTAGTCAATATTTCAGTTCGTGAGAATGAAACTGTTATTCTTAAATAATTTCTCAAATTAACACGATGGGGTGTTGCGATACGTCTGTTGAGGCACATTAATCGGTGCACAATCAACGCGCGACTTCAATAATATACGTTGCAGAGTACAATAAGTAGGACCAGTGACTTTTCGCGTAAACATCGGAGCACACAGTAGACTTCAATACTATATACACACCTCAGCTGTTGTCATACCTCTATTGGCTGCTGGTGTCGTGTCCGTCTTTGACCAAGCCACTCAGCACTAAGTAACTCCGACACTGAACCTTCGTGATTCGTGCGCAAACGGTTAACACTGGCCAGAACATTTTTTAGCCAATCAAAGAAGTTGGACGACCCTACAGTGATTTTGACTATATCTTGTCTCGAAATCTTTTCGCAAAATATCACTGCCCCTACGCATGCATCAGTAAGATCACTGAGATTGAAAATCGTTCGCATAGGTTCTTAAAATGTGAATGTAATCACACACAGAATAGTTGTTATTTTTCAATGTACATAATTTACACATAATATGTTTGATAAAATTATTCTTTCTGTGAAGGTTTGTAAATAACCAAATTTTCACTAGCTGCGCAGTAATGCGAATAAAAGTGTTATTTCAGCTTGGTTTCAGTTCGGTATTGGCTTCATTTGTATTATTTGTAAAATATAGAGAATAAGTAAAATTATTACTTTTTTGTGTTTTATTTTGTGTATTGTTTACATACTTATTATTTTTATATGGCAAAAATTAAAAGAAAAATGTTTGTGTACTGGAAAAAAAAATTGCGCGTAATAAAAGCAAACTTTAACACACCTACGGAGAAAAATAAAAAGAAAAACGTTTTATGTTTGGCTTCGTGGAGCATTTTACGATGAGCACGTGCATGCCACGACGTCAGTAAATGAATATAAAATTTTATAAAATATTCTTTTAAGTAGTATTTTTTTTAGGAGTATTTGTGTCTGTAATTATTTCTAATTCCAATAGCTAGAATTCACTTATATAGGAATAAACACAAATTAATATATATTTTGCTATTTTGCAACACCGCAATATCGCAAATTACAATGTGGTCACAGATTTTTATTTATTGCTTAGGTGTGACTATATTTAGAAAATTTCGCGTGTAGTACACCGAAGTATTGTGTGACCATAATGAGCAACTGCAAGCACCGTGAACAAATTTTTATTGTTGCGTATAGCAGTATCGTTGAAAATTAAATTTCCTTATTTGTGCCTCTCTTTCAAATGTATTTCTTTAAGAGCAGTTATTCCTGAAATCATTTGAAAAACGGTTCTCTGGCAGTACTATTTACCTAGTGTTCAATGTTAGTATTAGTTGCAAGTTAGGCTCTCGTGTCGATAATAAATTCAAGCAGACAAACTTCAAGTTGTATAAACGCCCAAGAGCTGAATCCTGTGTAAAAAACGAAGCAGATAAATACAGTTTGTTACCAGGCAATTTGGTCGGGCACTTGTTTGCACGTGCGTGCAGCGATCAATTGATGTCTCCGCTGAGAAGTAGAAAGCTGAAGGGTCCTGCCTCACGGATTCACAGAGGAACCGCCTCTCCCGGCAAGACGATACAGATCCCTCTCGAGTCCTGGGAGCTTGAAGCCCCCACGCATTTCAAGATTCTTTGAATCTCATTACCCGGTCGATCCTGCGCCCCGTTACTTGGCCGTCGCTCCAGGCGGACGCGAGACGAGAGTGCCGAGTGGAAAGAAGTCGCCGACGAGTTTAATCTCGAGCAAACCTACGCAACGAATTTTACGTCGTTCAGAAAAAACGACGGCGAAAGGAGTCTTTCCAAACCTTTTGTATCAACCTTCCAGTTTCCCTTTCACGAAGAATTCCCTCTCGTTTAAGTCTTTTCTGGGTCGTTCAACTTCTCTTATCGCAATTTGCCTTGTTTTGAGATACTTCTCTAGAAATTTGTCCGGATATTTGATTTAAAAAAAACCTTTTGCTTTCTTTCTCTTCAATAGTTCCTAAACTGCACGCGTAAAGTAAAATTCAAGAAAATCATTTCCTCTTAGATTTCGTTCTCTGAAATAGCAGTTAACTCTTTCAAGCTCATTGCAGACAATCGTCTACACGTTGCACACGAAACTTATATTTGACCAGTACTATACTCTGCAAGGCTCGGTGTCCGATGATCTTCCCCGTGGGTGAGGGATTTCTGAACCTTGCTACTGGTTAACCTACGTCGAGAATACAATACTGGAGACGAAGACATAGCAATAACAGAATTAGAAGTAGCAACAAGTTCATCAATAGCAAAAGTCTTCCAACATATAATGTCTCTAGAATCAATCTGACTCAAATAATTAACACCAGTCACTGTACTGTTGTGAGGATGTCTGCAGAAGCAAACATCGAGAATACCAGATCCATTGTGTGCAGTCATTCCCTGAAGAGAGAATCTGTACATAAAGCTGATAAGAATGAAGCTCTCTTCTGCTGTCGTAACTTGCTTTACAAAAACAGTATCGTCCTTCATAACATCGCAGTCAAAAGAACCAATATTCCGAAAAACAGGTCATGAAATACATCTCTTTTTATAATAACGTGGTCGCCTCATGGCATATGACACAAAGCCTACATACAGTTTATTGTTTGTGACAACGAAACAATCTCTTAGCCAGCTAAAGCACAGTGCGCATTAAAAAATTTCTTATTTGCAACACTATAAATTATAAATTAATGTGGGAGTGAAAGGGTTAAAAAAAACCACGTGCAACCTCATCATAATGCCCCAGCTTGCAAGGAAATTTACAATCATACCGCCTTCCTCAAAACGAAATCGCTCATAGCCGCTTACGGACGTTCTTTATAGGACACGGAGCCGCAGTGGAGCAGTGGCTAGAGCGCTCACCTCCCACTAAGGCGAACAGGGTTCGGTTCCTGGCGGAAACACTCGCGGTTTTCGCAAGTGGGAATCGTGCTGGACAACGCCTCTGGTTGGCGGGTTTTCTAGGGGATCTCCCATTTCCCCCACCCTTGCGTTCTAGTCCCACTCCATATTCTCTCGCATCGGTTCTCAAGATTCCGTTGTTAAGAGCCGCTCAAGTTCTTCACTCTAGAGAACACAACCCCGAACAGCACTGTTTAAAAATGCTGCTAGTTCCCCCTTTCCCCCTCCCTCACCGGCAAACATGAACACTTTGTAAAATCACAGGCGCATTACATTTTCAGTAACGGACATTCCGTGAATTTCACAGAACTTTCCATGATTTAATTTAACATGTCCGTAAATTTGTTTGCCAGTTTTTCTGTATTTCTGGTTTAAAATAAAAAATTACAAATAAAAATATATCTACCTTTAATTTGTAGGTGTTCCGTGAGTAAAAAATACTTTATTTTAAGAAGTTGAATTATTTAGTTTTTGAGCGATATTTAAAAATGAATTGAAAGTTAAGGAATCTGACAGGAAGATATAAGTACTGCAGTTCTAGAAATGTGAAATCGTATCTTCGCTTACTAGTAATTGTGTAGTGTTCTAAGCGTTGCTAACTGTTGCAGGTGCTAGATAGTACTTTTTGCAGTTTTAAGTAATAGGATTGGAATTGGAAATGACTTATTAACGTCCACCGGTTTTGTGCCTGGACGCTTATCAGGGGACGGCTTATGAACTATCTTATGACCTAACCTTAAGTTAACACACATGCATTACCTAGGATTCGAACCCAGAACCTCCCGCTCCCCAGACCGGCGGTGCACCAATCGACTGGGCCACGGGATGTCGGCTTGAAGGTAAAAGGTCTAAGTGGTTTGTGTATCCTAAATGCCACACAAACTGTACTTTTTCTGGGTATAGTTGCAAAGAAAATTTCTCGTAGACTTGACATCGTTCGTTCTCATTTTCATTTACGGATCTCAGGTCCGTCTTTAGCTATTACGGATTTCATTTGCGTACATTAACTGTAAATTTCCGTAAATGTTTCTCTAAAATTGGAGCATTTTTTAGCAGCTTGTATTGTTGCGGGTGATATATCTGTAAATTAAGGGCTCTCATTTGACAAGTGTTAATTGAAGTAATGACGATCACTGACAGAAAAAAACGGTAAGCAGTGTAATTTTTACTTACCTTAGAAGAAAAACGTCATGTGAATGTTACTGCTGTTACTTGAGGAACTTTTCATAGCCGCCACGTTGAAATACGAGAAGATATTAAATTCGCGTCCACGTCTGTTAATTTCAACAACTGACAAAGCTCAAGCCTTTCTGTGATGTACTGGTAGACACCTGAAAAATTCGCGAGTTCAATGACCTGCAGACTAGTGACTAGTCTTATGTACAAATATGCTGATATCTACTGCGCATTGGTTGTCTGCTGTCACAGTGGTAGGCGACAATTGGACACCGTTCTGCAGGAGGTGTCAAAAACCGCGAGGACCAATGGCTAAAGTTATATAAACGCACGTGTTTTGAATCCTAGCTTGTCCCAAAATGAATCCGCGAATTCTCCAGGTCTCTATGTATTGGTCCATTCGCCAGTGGGGAGTAATGATTAATTTATGAGGAAAGGCGTAGAATTTCTCTGCAGTAACCATAAGCATGTAGTATTTTTGAAAGGTGTACAGAAGAAGAGTTTAGTCTGGTTGGGTTTTATTCAATAGAACGTATTTACGGAAACAATTTTGAGTGAAAATTACGTATTACTGTCCATAAATAATACAAGTAATTAATAAGCTATAGTGGATTGAAATTTTGTGTTTCAAACTCTGAAAAACATTTTGCGACAAACAAGTTAAAATGGCGAAACTGAGAGAACACATGCAGTCAAAGTCTGCGATTTACTTCTGTGAAGCAATTATACAGGTGTATCGATGATTTAAGGCGTTTTTTAGTTAATCAGACTGCCTCAAGTCATCTGTCGGAACAGGTCACTTATCCACTAATCAGCGGATGCTGAATGAGTGAAGTAACTTTGACTCGAAGAGACTGACTCAAACTACTCGCTGATGCATGCAAATAATTTTAATGGCATCCTTTCAACCTTAATTGGGATAAAAATTTGTCTAAATACGACTAGTTAATTATTTCTACTCATGTATTCATGGTGGCTCACGATTTTCCCCCGTAACTGTAGAAAAAATTGTTTTAAGCAGTGGCGTGGGCTTAATTTATATTAGTGTTTTAAGAGACTCGCGCTTATATATGCAACTGCAAAGAATGAAGCTTAATTTTAAAACATGTCAGTTGCACTAAAACGTGATCGGAGGAAGTGTATTAGCAATCACGTATTTTTGTAAACAATGATCCTACCTCAGTTGGAGCCGGGAATTCCGTCAGTTATCGCGGCGGAAGATGAGCTCAAAGTTTGAGTTCGGAAGTCGGTTAAGTCGCTGCCCGCATGCGCACTTAATTGTTGGGCCGCCTTAATTAATAGTTGTCTTTCGCTAGCAGATTATGAACTGAGTTTCGGGTGCTGCTATTTCACTGATTATAAATTAAGCAGTGTTTAAGTGTAGAATCAAATACGGAGAGTAATTTGTAATGTATAATGAGATAAATTCGGACTTGCAAATTATGCTACGTTGTTCACTTTTACAGATGAGAGATAGGTTACGTGTAAATACTCACGTCACTCTTTTTCTAAGCAATTACTTTTCTTCCGTGGTTTTGGGGCGTATTGCAATGTATTTTATCATAACAGTCAGCTCTCAAGGCCTAGATGTTAAGAACCGCCAAAATCTCTTCACGCACTCACTCACTCATTATCGAAACAGATTCGAGAATACCAGTACGACTCGAAAATGGTAGTCTAAATATTCAGAACATCACCACGTAAAACCTTAAATCATATGAAACCTTTCAAACACACTTGTAAAATATTTTCTTCTACCCCCCGATATCAGCGGCTAAATCCTTTTCTGCTGTAGTCCGTATAAAAAAAATATTTTTTTTATCAAACTTTTTTTAACTTAATTTGAATAGCTTTGTGCTATTAAATTAAATGTTGTCAACATTTTTAAAAAATGTTTTTCATAACACGTATTATTAGCCATATCTGACGAATTCTGAAGAACGTGCTTAGTTCTTTCAAAGTCGTAGTGTGTACGTTTACTAACGACAGAAATGCTACTCGTGAAATCCATTTATTTCCGTCACTTCTCCGGAATACTGAAGAGAAAAAAACATATTACACGTCGCCATTATGAGATATTACTGACACGTTTAATGAATGTAATTTTACTCTCTAAATTACAACGCAGTTCTTGTTAGTTATCTTAATTGCCGATATTTTAGGTGAAGCGCGCTCGTCTGTCTTCTGTGACGATTTACTGGTGGTCTCACCACCATTTATGTTATCACAAGGTGAGAGACTAAGATAAATTTATCCCTCTATTTTTTCCCCAAGGGAGTATAATTGAAATTATATTCGCCTGAAGTTGAAATAAACTTAATTTTTTTGCGAACGAGAAAAAAAAGTACGTCAGTTGCAAGTAACTATTTAAACGCACATTGGTTACGCTAGAGTTGGATAACTATTCGGGGTAAAGTGAGGACTTTTGAAAGCCCTCTCATTTCGAAAAATAGTCAATAGGTATATTTCATTTTTGCCTTACAATTTAACTTCCGAGTGCGGTGGAATAAACACACTGTGTTTATTACTCACATGGTTATATATATTTAATAAGGTGGTTAAGGAATGAAAAAGGGCTGAAAGTAAAAAGAAACTGGGGCATCAAAAGTGCTCACTTTACCGTGAACAGCCAATACGGTTGTAATACATATCGCAAAAGCAGATTTTCAAACATCGAATTTTTATAAAATTGATATCTTATATATAAAAATGCTTGTGTCTAGGTGACTTACGTAACTGCAATCTCACTGATGACTAGGGGTAATGATATTTCGCGAAAATATTTCGAGACAAGATACAGTCCAAAGCACAGTAGAAAGAAGCTGGACGACCCGTCCAGCTTCTTTTATTGGCTAAAAAATGTTCTGGCCCGTGTTAACCATTTGCGCACGAATCACGAAGGTTCAGTGTCGGAGTTACTTAGTCCTGAGTGGCTCGGTCAAAGACGGACACGGCACCAGCAGCCAATGGAGATATAACAACAGCTGAGGTGTATGTATATAGTATTGAAGTCTACTGTGTGCTCCGATTGTTACGCGAAAAGTCACCGGCCCTACTGATGACTAGGGACTGGAAATTTTTGCGTTTTAAAGGACCCATAGGCAAGACTGCACGGTGCTATGTGTTTTCTTGTCTCAGCTTTCTGTTAATTGGCTGCTTCTCCAGTGCGTAGCCAGTCTTACCTCATATCAGGTGGCGCGGGATTCGTTGCTAGCTTCATTGCAGGTCTGCTATTGGCTCTGAGTTTACTGGGGCGTGTCCAATATATTGTGATCCAATTGCAAACATAACGGGAACGTAAATGTGTTTGAAGTCTACCTTGTCCTAAAATAATGAATTCGCGACATTTTAAGTAGTGTATATATATATATATATGTATAAACACACACACACACATACTCAAGGACGGGCGACAAAAACTTGTGCTCTGGCTCATGTGCGAATATAAATCATCTGGCTGAATAAACAAACTATGCTTATTCTGGGTACACCCGTATGCGGCGGTAAATCGGGGATCTTTGTTTATTTCATGAAAAATAACTACATATTCCGTAAAGAAGCCGTATTGCACCGCAGAAGAGAAGCAACTATCGCGAGGAAACTCGTGCGCACAGGGGATAACTGTTAAAATTAAAACTACGAGGGAGCGAAGAGATTTGGGCGGCTCTGAACATCGAAGTCTCGAGAGCCGACGAGGGTGAGGCGAGGTGAGTATGGAGCAGCGCTTGAACGCAAGGGCGAGGGAAGCGGGAGATCCACCGAGAAAACCCTCCAACCAGCGGCATCGTCCGACACTATTCCCACATGCGAGGAAATGATATTTTGGAGATTTGTTTTTTCTGCAAGCATCACAATGCTCATAGTCCTTCTTTCTCTGATTTGTCTGCATTTGATCTTCGTGATGTTATATGTTGGAAGACTGTACCTTTACATGAAACTGTTTATAATCAATCTTCAGTTATCAGTAGGGCCGGTGACTTTTAGCTTAAAAATCGGAGCACATAGTAGACTTCAATACTATATACACACCTCAGCTGTTGTCATACCTCCATTGGCTGCTGGTGCCGTGTCCGTCTTTGACCAAGCCACTCAGGACTAAGTAACTCCGACACTGAACCTTCGTGATTCGTACGCAAACGGTTAACACGGGCCAGAATATTTTTTAGCCAATCAAAGAAGCTGGACGACCCTGCAGTGCTTTGGATTGTATCTTGTCTCAAACTCTTTTCGCGAAATATCACTGCCCCTACTTATCAGTTTTTATTCGTCTCTTGTTTTGTACTCTCGAAAGAAGATCAAGTTTGAGTTAGGTGATGAAATATGGATTTACAGGAAGTTGCTTGGTACTATGGGAAACTGTNTCGAAAGAAGATCAAGTTTGAGTTAGGTGATGAAATATGGATTTACAGGAAGTTGCTTGGTACTATGGGAAACTGTCGTATTTTAGACCACGTAGAGGTTTGCCTTGTTGGGAGGCGAGTACTTTCCACCGAGGACGTGCTGTCTATCTTGGTCGGCTCACGGGATAGGTCATGATATGTTGCCCTAACAGGATTTAAATACTTTTGCTCCCGTCGCATCGCGCCGAACCGTGTTCGGTTCCCGGCGGTCCTGGATTTCCGCATGTGGGAATTGTGTTGGATGATGCCGCTAGTCGGCAGGTTTTCTCGGGTATCTCCCGTCGCCCCTCCCCCCTCTCTCCCTCCTACGTCCTAGCATTCTGGTGCTACTATATGCTCACGTCGCTTCACCCTCATCGGCTTTCAAAACCCTGACGTTAAGATCCACCCAATTATCTTCACACCACCTTTGAGTGAAGTGACATCGCGGGGTATTGTCATAATTAGAGACCTGAAAAATTCGCGTTTTCATTTCGGGACAAGCTAGAATTCAAATACCCGTACGTTTGCATTGCTAAAGCTATTGGTCCACCCGTTAAATTACACCTCCTGGACAACTCTGAGCCAATAATAAATACACAGTAAGATGCAGACCGAATCACCGCCTTCCGCTAATACAACAAGCAATCAATGAACAGTGATATCTGCATGTTTTTGCATACGAAAATAGAGTACAGCCTACAGGAACCTGATTGGAGAGTCCGTAGCTTGTCCGTGCTGCCGTAGGCTGATTCAGGCGGCGGTTAGCGACGGCCGGACACGCCCATCTCCAGACGTCCTCTTGGTCCGCTGGCCTGATGACGAAAGGCACCGTTCTTAGGGTCACGCTGTACCATATCGAGCGCGTTGCGTAAGTCGTCGGCACCGTTTACTGGCCGGTGGAAGAGAGTTTCTGCTTCTGCCTTCCGCTGGGTATTTCGGCAATTAAGGCTCGTGCCCGTATCAATGTTTGAATATGTGGCCAGGCAGGCCGTCCAGCTACGGCCTGATCAGAGTTCATAACAATATGTTATTGATGATAGAAGTGTCAAATTGGGACTGNGCAGGCCGTCCAGCTACGGCCTGATCAGAGTTCATAACAATATGTTATTGATGATAGAAGTGTCAAATTGGGACTGCATCTTAATAAATATTTAATCCAAAAAGATCTGGCGTTGCAATAAAGGAAGACGTAGTTTGACGATGTTGCCTGACAAATACAGTTTTTGCCATTCGCCTTAATCTTCCATAAAAAGAATAAAAATGCTCTGACGAAGACACAAATGACACGTATTTTCCACGGAGTTTTCCATATTGTTCAAATATTTAGATGTGTTGTAGATGTCAGCGTGGTATAATTAACAGTTACTCAGAAAAAGATGGCCCACAGTGCCAATAAAGGGAGTACCAACATGAACTACTTAGGAATAACGAACGTGTTAATTTTGGTACTGGTACAATATTTTATACCTCAAGATGTATGTCATTCATTAGTTCTTAAATGAATTTGCCTTAGAAGATAGCCAGACATGGAGTGCTTGACATAAACGAGACCTTCTGGTAAATTTCCTTATTAATATTTTCTAATTAAAAACAAATATTTGAAGTACTTTTGTTTGCTAGATATTTTACGCGTTTTTTACAAATAAATGTTGCCTTTTAATGAGATTTCGGGAAAGAAATGTTTCTGATAACTTTGGCTCTGAATTTTTTGTGTCGCAGTAATCGGTTCTGTAGTTGAAGGGAGAAAAACATTTGAGAAAATACGCCATAATATTGGAAGTGCGAATGACGTCGAAATAACAATGAATAAGCTCCCACAGATAAGGTATGGAAAATATTTTTAATTTAACATATCTTAATACGCGAAGAGTTTACATATATTTATCGAACCGGTTTCATCAGTATTGATTCACTTACACACATGGTTGTCGCATTAAATATTAAAACTTATCGGCAAATTACCAAGGAAAATTTGGGTTTTCCAAAGGTATCATTTTATTGTTATTTTCTCAACAATTGAAATATCTTGAAGAGTTTCTTTTATCTATTGTTTACGTTTTTATTGGAAATAGCACATGCTTTGAGATAAATAATAGGGGTGATATTAAGGGTAGCATTGAATCACCCACAGCTAGTGTTTCTGAATGTTTAAGTATTCATTTATGCTCTCTCTTAATTATTTTTTGGGTCTGATTTCATTATACACGTTTATATGGATGCATAACTGGTAATCCTTCCTTACGATTTTCCACTTAGATTTATTTAATACTTACTATTTATAGCATTAATTAATCTTGTTTACCTGAATAGCTTTGGAAAAAAATCAACGTAGCTATGAGAAATCTCAAATTCTAATGCTCTTCAAAATAGCACTACAGCCTAGCAACTTTACGGTGAACTAGTTTTGCAAAAGTTGCGGGTGATGTACCTAAATTTTTGTTGTGAAATTAACATGTAAAGAAAAATATACTCTAAAAATAATGAAATGCTAACTTGGTGACATATGAGTGACTTCATTCGTAGGCCATGATACTGAGCACTGCCTGTATATGTCACACAAGAGGGCATGAACGCAGAAGCTGTAGGGGTCTTTAGGTATCTGGACCCGCGATGGAATTACTATGTGACTCCCATGAACCTCCAAATCACTCTTATTCTGGAATTCCTATTTACCGTAACTTTCGTATCATATATTAAAATAACTTTTTACTTAATTGTGTATTTTATTCTTCTACGTTAATATCCTACATATGTTAAGGCATAGACTTATCATGGTTAATTGAGCATTATGTCACTGCCCCAACCTGCATATACACTGAAGAGCCAAAAAAACTGGTATAGGCGTGTGTACGCAAATAACAGAGGTATGGATCCAATCAGAGTAACGCGATGTGGTCGGCAGCTAGATCGGTTNATAGGCGTGTGTACGCAAATAACAGAGGTATGGATCCAATCAGAGTAACGCGATGTGGTCGGCAGCTAGATCGGTTACTGCTGTTACTATGGCAGGTTATCAAGATTTAAGTGAGTTTGAACGTGGTGTTATAGTCGGCGCACGAGAGATGGGACATAGCAT
>NQII01004326.1:39510-88721 GCA_002778355.1 Clitarchus hookeri | reverse complement strand
GTCTACTGTCATATACTCTTGTCTTGAAGCAGCGCCAGTGTCTACTGTCATATACTCTTGTCTTGAAGCAGCGTCAGAGTCTACTGTCATATACTCTGGGCTACACGATATTAGGAAGGTGTACCAGTTTTTTTTGTCTCTTAAGTGTATATTGGCGAGCAGACTGACTGGCACGCATCCAGTAAAGTTGGTTACGACCGAGGAAAAATAGTTCTAGGTCTTAACGTTGAATTAAGAGTGTTAGATAACATTTGTGAACACTGAAATAACGTATTATAGTGTATAAAAAGCGATTATGCAATAATTCCACGGTTCCATTTGACCGATACACGGATAAAGTGATCTGGTCGCTAGTAATATTAATTTTACATATTTGGACGCATAGCCTATGTGTATAGACGTAGATATTAAGTAGGGCCTTGAACGTGCTCAGTTAACAGCGAAAATACTTCATGCATTCGGGATGAGGCGAACGCATCAAGACTATGTAGACTGTGAAGAGTGCGCTTGTGTGGAAAGCGGGAACATTTTCTCGGCTATCAACACGATCACAAGAATAAGCGGTAACCATCAACACACGGTGTAATATTTCTGTAAATTAACAGTAACGCCCCTTTAATTTTATTTTGC
Organism: Clitarchus hookeri; assembly: GCA_002778355.1. Taxonomy (NCBI): domain Eukaryota; kingdom Metazoa; phylum Arthropoda; class Insecta; order Phasmatodea; family Phasmatidae; genus Clitarchus; species Clitarchus hookeri. The sequence goes on along the minus strand of NQII01004326.1, from coordinate 88,091 downwards.
AAGATTTACGTAAGCCTTGATTTATTTACTACGCTGATTTAAAATAAAAATTATTTTCCATTTAAAATTGGTAAACAGCAAAAATTAGGTTTCTTTTCTTTATTTTGATTACAATATTTTGCAAACGAATTTTCAAAATACACCTTATTTGCAGTGNAAAATTAGGTTTCTTTTCTTTATTTTGATTACAATATTTTGCAAACGAATTTTCAAAATACACCTTATTTGCAGTGGAGTGCTTTAACCCCTTAACATACATATTAATTTTTCAGATCAGGTGTTGCGTAAGAGGAAATTTATGGTGTGTGAAGTACTTACGAATTCCGTATAATAACTGACACTCTAGAACGCACGGAGAGGGTTTCAGTAGCTCCATGACACAATAAGCAACCAATTATACAATAGTTGGTGTGTCAGCGGCAACCAGTAGCATCGCCCAGGGACAGCCGCTTCTGTACTGGTGATAGCACCTGGAATTGCACAGCACCGACCATGAGTTTACCTATTCTGCAACACGTCGTACGTGAACGAGCATATTCGGGACAATATGTTAAGAGAGTCTACCACACAGGATCAAGAGCAATACATAATTTATTACTTCTTAGGGCTGNTATTCGGGACAATATGTTAAGAGAGTCTACCACACAGGATCAAGAGCAATACATAATTTATTACTTCTTAGGGCTGACCTGCAGTTGTGACAAAAGCACCGGCATTCCAAGATTGAAAATATTAATCAATCAACTAAATTATACCGTGTCCTAATAAAAGAATAAATAAATCTGAAATATAAACTTGGCCACCCAGGTTTCCTNGATCAACTAAATTATACCGTGTCCTAATAAAAGAATAAATAAATCTGAAATATAAACTTGGCCACCCAGGTTTCCTTTGCTCGTTATTTGGCAATAGGCTTATACCTAAAAGCTAAGGAAGTGTGGCAAAAAAAAAAAATCTCTTAGGTAAACCCCCACTGGAAAAATATGCTTTATACAGAGTCACAAGAGGAGATGGAACGCCTCTACAGAGTCAGTAAGGGTCGGCGCTGCTGTCGGGTACGTATGACAGCAAGCGCAGTATCGCGTTATATAACCCTTACAGTAAGAGCTGCTCCGAACTCAGCGAACTCTACTGCAGATCTGTTGAAACTGCTTCACTCGAATCGGTAAAATTATACTGATCATTTTAGTTGCTGATTAAAGAGTGGTATATATTGATTCCTATCGAAATTCCACTGTCGATGCAGAAAAAAACCTCTGCTCATTCCACTGAATGTCCTAGTATATATAAATAACATCTTACTGACTGAAGATTCAGTAAAAATAATATTACTGATTGAAATCACCGAGTCAGATCTAGAGTTCGGCATTTGCACCCGTTCGAAGGCAGCTTTATGTTGGGCCTGCACGAGTTGGGCAACTCGGTTGACATCCCGCCACGTGGAGTGTGGACCCGTCACTGTGACAAGTGACAAGATGCGTCGTCTAGTGGACCAGGTCCTGATGACAGTCGTGACACCGCAGACTGCGTGGAGACCGAAAAATCAGGCGATGTGTGGCAATGGACCAGATCGCAGCGTCCACGCAGATGATGAGATCTGCGAGGCCGGTACTAGAGTCGTCAGTATCCCCGAGGACATGCCAAAGCAGATGAACTACAGTTAAGACGGTCTGTGCTTTGAGAGAAACGTTCATCTGAGGCGACAGTTCCGATGTTTATTTCAATGTTATCTCTCTCCCCGCCCCTCATTCTGTTTCCTCTCTNCGTTCATCTGAGGCGACAGTTCCGATGTTTATTTCAATGTTATCTCTCTCCCCGCCCCTCATTCTGTTTCCTCTCTTCTACTGTGCGTTGTATATTTGTGCATGTACACTGAAGAGCCCAAAAAAAAAACTGGTATAAGCGCGCGTATGCAAATAACAGAGGTATGGAACAAATCAAAGTAACGCGATGCGGTCGGCAGCTAGATCGGTTACTGCTGCTACAATGGCAGGTTACCAAGATTTACGTGAGTTTGGAACGTGGTGTTATAGTCGGCGCACGAGAGATGGGACATAGCACCTCCGAGGTAGCGATAACATTCGGATGTTCGCGTACGACCGTTTCACGAGTGTACCGTGAATATCGGGAATCCAGTAAAACAACACATCTTCGACATCGCCGCGGCCGGAAAAAAATCGTGAAAGAACGGGACAAACGACGACTGACGAGAATCATTAAACGTGACAGACGTGTAACCCTTTCTCAAATTGGCGCAGATTGGATTCGTGGACTGCCCTGCAGGATTCATTGTGTGAATTGCCTCCTGCATACCTTCAGACATTAGTCGAATCCATGCCATGTCGTCTTGCGGCGCTCCTGCGTGCTCGGAGCGGCCCTACACGATATTAGGCAGGTATACCAGTTTTTTTTTTGGCTCTTCAGTGTAGTAATGCACATATAATAATCCATTCACGGTTACTTCACACTTTTCTGAAACCCTGCTGAAATTTTACTTCCAGGATATTCCTCCACCTCAGACTAACTAAGCATAACCGGGTCTATAAAATTACATCAAAGGGACATCACACCGCATTCGTGCGCACTCTGTATAATAAAATTTTTTGTTAAGAACTATTTATTACCAGGCATTACCAACACACCTATTTTCTCCCTGTGTTTAAACATATTAATTACAAGTGATGTATTATAATGTATAGATAAATTATAAGTATATGTTCAATGTAACCGAAAATAAGGTACTTTTACGTTAACCCAAGTATACATAGATGGTGATACACAACATAAATAGGAAAAAACCAAACACATCATACATTGGGTGATTTTTTCATAGGTTTGATTCAAAATGTTTGAAGAAACCGCGAATAGACTAGAACGACCTATGGGCCCTGCACGTAGAGTAACGGCGTGTGCCGACCATTCCCTGGGAGCCTGTCGGCATGTCACAGAGTTCATCCACCCACATTTCCTGTCATTTATCCAGCGTAATGGCGTTCTGCAACACGGCAGCGCTCGACTTCATGCCGCAGGCATAGTGACGAAGCTGAAAAATTTGAGATGTTATCCAGGGACAGGACAGAATTCAGACACTTCTGCGTTTGTTTTGGCATTTTCGTTGGACACGCCTAGCGTATGATTCCGAAAAAACAACAAACTATAGGCAGTTTACGGTAAACTGAGCACTTTTTAAAGCCCTGCTGAAGATCTAAATTTACGTGCATTGTGTATTCTTTCACCATTTCTAAATATATCATTTCCATCGACCTGAACTTTTTCTTAATGCGTCGGTCAAATGAAACTGTTTAATGATTTGAAAAGTAAATATTTCACGGGTTTGTTAGGTCTGACACCTATATTCATTAAAGAAACAGATAGCAAAACAAATAATTTCAGTATTCACAAACGTTTACGAGACACTTTAAATTCAGCGTTAAGATGTGGAACTAATTTCCTTTCGTCGTAACCAACTTTACTCAGTGTGCCCGTTAAAATACAGGCAAATAGAGGTAGCGACATTTTTCAAAGGTTGATTTCGAATCCTGAACATCCTATAAGGGCATGATGGTCCAATAACGTACAACCAAGTTGGAAGAAAAAGTGTGTTCTTTCTATAGCACTTGTAACTAGGTTGATACATTCTTAATTTGTAAAAAAAAAAAAAAGAAAAAAAAANAGTGTGTTCTTTCTATAGCACTTGTAACTAGGTTGATACATTCTTAATTTGTAAAAAAAAAAAAAAGAAAAAAAAACACTACATGTTACGAAAAAATTTAATTAAGAACAATGAATATAATGCTGAGAATATTTGACTTTTTAACATGGTACAAGTATTGTTCGCTTAAGAATTTCACTTTTGAATGATATTAATTTTGTATAGCATTTTTTTTAAATTAGTGCAATAAACAACCATAAAAATTTGCCAAAAAATTTTATACTAGGTACTTAGGTTGTTAATTTTAGCANAAAATTAGTGCAATAAACAACCATAAAAATTTGCCAAAAAATTTTATACTAGGTACTTAGGTTGTTAATTTTAGCAGGTCTGTGTGGTAGTTGCTGGTAAAAAGTATTTCAGTTCATTATATGACGTAAAATAATACAAACATCTGTGAAATAAATACAGAAATTATATGAAATTCAATAATAGTTAAGGCTATGAAGTTATTGCTTTCATTTTCATAAATCCTGTGTTAGGTTAAGAAAAAGTGAAATCAATATTTTGCCACCAACAGCGAATCTATAATACTTATTAATTTTGTCTTTCTTTTCCAGGTAAGTGAACGCAACGTAGCCTGAATGTCACAGAGCAGATCCTACAAGGTAATAATGTAAATCTATAATAATTTCACTAAAATTGGAAAACTTTTTTTTGTCGTTATAAAGTTTTTAATTTGCAACACTTCATATTTTTAATACTTGTATGAATACATAAACATGATGTAGTCTATGTGTGACAGTTCTGATCGTTACACATGCTTTTAAATGCCGTTTAAGTTCCTGATAAAAATCGACTTAACTAAGTATTATGAATAACATTACATAATATGATAGTATACGTAACTCCCGAAAATGTTTTCGCTGAGAAAACGTAACACAATACAGACATCCCAAGCGTGAAAAGTGTTCGTTTCTTAGCCTGCATGACGTGTAAATGGTTTATGGTATCAATACGTAAAGTAATGCTTTAGTTCATTTACAATTAATTTTAATATATAAATATATATAACTCTTTGTAATTTTTTTTGGACGGCCGCTATTTTGGGTTTGTATGAAAAAAATTAATTATGTATATTATAGGTACGGATTATTTCTCATCAAAATATGAAATGTTGGATGTCCAAGTCGGATGACAGAGCACGAACAATCTTTCTGCAAAATTGCACAAATATGAAATACTTTTAATTGTTTATATTTATATTTTTTTTAGTTAGGGTATATCATGTAGTTTAAGTGAATTTTTAAAAACACTTACTGGAGTAAATAAAAAAAAACCCTTCCTCCTTAGATTCGCCTCCACCAAAACGACGATGGAATAGGACACGAAACAAATGACGGTGGAGCATCGTCGTTCGCCCTCCCGATATCTCCAGGGACGGAGATCGGGTAGGTCGTTCGCTGCGACGTCAGAACTGTGGTTGCGGGGCGTTTGAAAGGGGTTTAGGAGAGCGGGCAGATTGGCGGCGACAGCTCCAACTGGAGCGGAACTGTTCATTTCGCCTCGGAGATGGCGAGACAGTTCGCGTTAGCTGCCACGTGTCAAGAGTTGGCAGTGCGTGCGCGCGTGTGCGCGTGTGTGCGTGTGCGTGCGTGTGAGACGCGCGGCGAGTGTCGCATCTTGCCTGCTAGTGGTGGCGCATCTCGAAAACGACGCTTATATAAAGAGACACGTCAGTCCCAGAATGAAAGGATGAGGAGGTTTCGGGAAGATAAGAAGAACAAGAAGAAGACCAATGTTAATTAATGATTCTACGTGCTCCTGAGAGGGCCAAACGCGCGCGTGCGGGGGTGTGTGTGTGTGTGTGTGTGTGTATATATATATACACACACACAAGGTGATTCTAAAATCGTGGGACAAACATTGAGGGGTTGTAGATTTCACTAAAACAAACAATTATTGTATAGGAATATATGGGCGGAAGTGACGCGTTCAGGCACAAAAACGAAAATAACACATGAAATGCAACACATTGTTTATTTACAACGTCGCCACTAAATGCCTTTTTACAGCAATGTTTATAATAATTGCTCAAAATTGCTACCACCGACAGTAATGCAAGCTTGGTAGCGTCGGTGGAGTGATTGGCGAACAGATTCAAATACGCCGGGTATTTCACGCACGCCACCATTGTCAGCCAATCACGCCATATGTAGAGGTCGCCAAGCATGCGTGACTGTTTTAACATTTTCTGTACGGAATCACTCGTTACGTATGCTGCTAATGAACATTTTATGTTTCCGTTAATGTGTTATGTTTTTGTGTTTGTGGCTCAACGCGTCACTTCCGCCCATATATTCCCATACAACAATTGTTTGTTTTAGAGAGCTCTACCACCCCTCAATGTTTGTCCCACGATTTTAGAATCATCCTGTATNCATACAACAATTGTTTGTTTTAGAGAGCTCTACCACCCCTCAATGTTTGTCCCACGATTTTAGAATCATCCTGTATTTAAAGAGTGCATGGGACAGAAATCATCGATGTAAATGTTGATTGCGTTCCGCGAGTTTATGGAAGCCCGTAAAGAAAAAAAGTACGAACGGACAATCCTACATACGCGCTGGTCACGGTTAATTGAGCAGTTTATAAATCAACCTTTAAAAAAAAATGTCACTGCTCCGACCTGCATATATTTTAACTGACACAGTGACTGTGACACAAGCGCCCAGTAAAGTTGGTACTGGCAGACGGAAAATAGTTCCATTTCTCACAGTTGAATTAACAGTGTCAGGGAAACACTTGTGAATATTAAAATCATTCTATTTTTTTTCCTGCTTTTTTAACGCACATAAATACAAGGATTTATAAATTTGTACAGTCCATTTTTTTTTCTTCTAAAAATATCGCAGTTTCTCTTGCTCCACGCATAAATGAATTGTTCACGCCCACGGCAGCGTTAATTTTACATATGTACGGTGTAAGAATACACAATGTGCATATAAGTAGGTCCTCAGCGGGGGCTTTCAAAAGTGATCAGCTCACCGTGAACAGCCCTTAACTGTTTTTACTAACTTTTCGGGCAAATATTTTTTTCAAGGAGGTGTATTTCTGTCGAGTTATGTCTCAAGCCCAAAATATTCATATGCATCAATAAAGCAAAATCTCCTCATAAAGTAGGTAAACATCTTTATTTAGGATTGCCCTTTCATATTTTTCCTATGTCATCTTCGAAAAACCGTGGATTTTAAATAACTTATTTTATCTTAATTTGTTTGTCAAACACCCTTAAGAGATAGTACTTGTGAAACGATTGTTTTTGAGCCCTTGTATGCGCGGCTATGAATATCTCAGAAAAAAAAACGTTCTGGGAACACGACTTTTTTCCAGAAAAGGCACAAATAAACCTTCGAAACACGTTCTGTTTTATCTGTTATAAGAAAATTGCATATTTCGGGCTTGTCTTTGCATTTTTACGGAGTCCGAGAAAAGTGCTGCCAGACGGATGTACATTAATCTGCGGGTCATCATAGCGTGTAATAAAGTTCCATTGTTACGGATCTAATTTGCATAGTACAAAGCACCGACGGAAACATTACACGCCTTGCCCGTAGGAGCGATGAGGCGCTGGGCTTACGTGTTAGTGTCGCCCCTATAGCTTCCGCGCTTCTGTGCCTCGGAAGCGCAAAAATGCTCTAGGGTCCATCTACACTGAAGGGAGATTGAAAACGTCTTGCTGTCCGTGAATTTCAGAAACGTAAATCGAATAACTTCAATTAAACTATTTGATATATTTAGAATGGGTTCATTTAATATACTACATATTTTTATTTATAAAAACTGCATGATTTCCTAATACAAATTGTTCACTTTTTTTCTAATGATAACGCACAGAAATAACAGACCATACATATGAGAAAGAAACAATTTTCAAAATGAGTAAAATTTTATTAAGTTCATTTCTATAACAACCAAATTTGAAAATAATAAACTTCTTAATTTTAACCAAATTTCATAATCTTAACAGCTTATGTCAGTAAGTTCTGTTCGAAACCAGTGTTTTTATTCATGAAGTCAAAATTTCTGCATCAAAAAGACGTGGTAATATTATTTTGTTAATTTTAGAGCAATATGTCAGCATATTTTCGTATTATCTTGTTAGGATTCCCGATTTCTCGAAAAAGTCGGCAATAAACAAATATAAACTATATCAACTCTTGCTGTAAATCGTAGTCACCAGTATTTGTATGTCTTGTCAATAAATATAACAGCAACAAAATATATTAAGTAGTTCAAATTTCGTCTTTGATTTAATGTTCTCGGGAATTTGCATTTATACAGCTCTTAGGAAATTAACGTGAACAAAATTGTATTGCTGATCTCTTTATTGAACACAAAAATCATTTACACTGTTTTAAAAAGTATATATAGCCCGTGTTCCAATTTACGGTTTGTAATTTAGTGTCAATCAAATGGAACGTTTGATAATAAATTGTTTGCCGATGATAATACGATCTGTCGTTGAAATTGCATGTCTAGAGTACAGATTCTGCTCACTCTGTATAACATACTTATATATACATATAGACACAAACACGGAAAGCGCATCCAGAAATGCTTTTTAGCTAAGTTGTATGACGGTCGACAAAGTGTCACTGAAATTTAATTCATGAATTTATACGATTGCTTTTTTATAAATGAATATATTTGTTCAATTATGTGAATTCATGCCAAATTGTATACTATAAATAAGCCTTTGCCACAGTTTTCTTCGTCACATCAAGTTAAAAACAAATAAGGTGGAGATTTTGTATGTAATAAATTCATGTTTGGAACGTTTGGTAGTTCTTTTGCATACTAAAACCTTATACTGAATTACTAAATAGTCACAGTTTTAATGTTCTAACTCTAGTTCCAAGACTATTTAGTAAACTAAAAATGACAATGGGAACACTGCCGTACGCTGGTTTGTGGTTACGAATCTTTTATGAGAGGCTTGTCAAGTTTCTGTTTCTTGCCCCTGATGTATCGTCTCGCGTCGTGTAAAAAAGTTAACAGTTTCGTGGATTTTATAAGAAGTATACTTGCATCATTCAGTTGACACTGTAAATTGTGAGAAATAAGAGCGTGGTGCAATACGCAAATATCTACTCCATAACCTTAACAGAAAAACTTCGCTACCTATTTTCGACATTACTTTGTAAATAATACATTAAAAACGTGGAATCATATTTAACTATGATGCATGCCTTAAGGAGAAGGGATATTTTTAGAAAATATTGATTTTGAATGTGCTAAATTTATCACTCCTTAAGCGAAGTGTATATACATTTTTTAAGTCTACTCCTAAAATTATATACCTTACATTTTTAAAAACTATACGTTTCCCTTGGAATTACTATAAAAAATAATATGTGTACTTGCAAGTACTTTATTAAGTATGTAAGTATATGTGTATGCAGTTAATTACGATGCTATGTGAAGTTATAAGTAACAGAACATTTTTGAAACAACTTAAGACGCACGCAATGTAAAAAAAAAAATTAATTCCAATATAATTATCTGCTTGTAGTCTATCGAAGACACAAATATATCTAGGTTTTCACCTACTGTGAAAATTTTGCGATGTATTTTAAACTAAGAGAATCTGAGAAAGAATGACAAAGGCGACTTATTTTTACTAAGTATGGGCTCTCTAGTGTGCATACAGAGCCACACAGGCGCTGTTGAGAAACATACGCGCTAACATCACTGCATCTTGTATTTAACTAATGTTATAATAACGCAACTTCAGACGCCATTAAATGTCATGTTCATTCTGTTGTCGTGATAACGGATGGCAGGAACGTAGCATACGCTCATATGTTTAAGGCGTAGATTATAAACCTCCTTGTGCATAACTGAACCACGTAGAAACCACATTTAAAGTAATACAGCGGGAAAATGTAATAATCATTATTTATTATGCGGATCTAATACACGAAATATTGGAATGTAACAGCTTCAGTATCTGACCTGTAATATTGTGCGAGGAAATACTTAATTATTATGATTAATTTTCAACAAAGTTTCTCTAGTCCTCTATCATGGATACGTTACCGCGGACCTGCAAAAGTAGACTACTAGTCGAATGATGTGGATCCTTTTTCAATTTCCTTCTAGCGAAATTTCGTTAATACCTAACTACTGCAAGAGATAGGGCGAGGGGACACTGAAAATGTATTTTAGCTACTTATTTGTGACATTTAATTCCGTTTATTAGTATTTGGAAGAAAAAAAGGATACAGTTTACAGATAGACTAAGTAGAGTATGTTAGTTCTGACATATCTGAACTATCCTAGTTTCGTTGAGTCGCCTTAAGTACCGAGAGTGGTGGGACCTTGAAAAAATAATCCTATGGTTTACATCCTACATTTTCGGAAGCGTTCAGCAGGAACAATTTTCGTTATCAGCAACAATAATATTTACACAGCCAGAAACATATCGTCACGCGAGTGAAACTGAAAAGCTTCGACTTTTATGACATAGGTAAGAATACATATGATTTATTGTTCTGTATGCAGAATTTAAAATTTTCTTCCTATTAATTATTGTTAGATGACTGAAGAATTCGCAGATTTATTTTGGGACAAGCTAGGGTTCAAAACACGTGCGTTGATATAACTTTAGCCATTGGTCCACGCGGTGTTTGACACCTCCTGGAGAACGGTGTCCAATTGTCGCCTACCACTGCGACAGCAGACAACCAATGCGCAGTTGATATCAGCATATTTGTACATAAGACTGTAGAGTCTAGCCTGCAGGTCATTGAACTCGCGAATTTTTCAGGTCTCTACTTATTGTTCATCTCGTAGAATATTTCACTTACGCGTCACATACGTACAGGTAAAACCTAAGAACATTAGACGTTGCGGCAGCGCTTAGAGGTAAAGGAATCGCGTTGATTAACGACCAATTCTGTGCGTTTATCGTTCAACGCCTGCCAATCAGAACTCAAGACGTCACAGGCAAGCCAAAACTAATATGAACCGGCAGTAGATATTATCGCCATCGTCATAAATTCTTATTATTTTCAGATATGCGAAATAAAATAAATAAAATAAATAAGAAAAAAAGGATTTCAAAATAATTTAACGTAACTTATAAACCGCGTAGCATCCTTTCTTTACAAAATAATTTATGGCAACAATGATTAATTTTTAAGTATTTTTATAAATTACCAACGTAATGCAAAATATCCCTCTTTACAACACGTAACGTCCTTTTATTTTTTTCTACCTGCTAACGTTCGTTTTACACAAGCCAGTTTTCTTTTGGTAAGTTTCAGTTGACGTCACTTCACCCGGAAGTAACTGACACGACGAAACCTGAGTAGCAGCCACAAACTACGTTTGGAATAAAATTCCGGACTGGACTGAACTTGGATTGGAGTCAACAAGAAGCGATAGTGCAGCGAACAATGATTTAAAATGTGCTTAAAGTAAAATTTTTGTAACCCTGATTGACGTGTAAACATAGCACGCGTGAGTGAATCTGGACTTGAAAACTAATAATTCGAAATTTTGTTAAATTGTTATCGTTTAAGGAGTACGTACAGTCTAACCAAATTTATCTTTCCTATCCTTTTTCCCGTCCAGTAAAAGTAAAATATATTTTTCCATCACAACAAAAAATAAGTATTCTTCATATTTCTCCTTCCAAATATTCTCAGTTTCTTCTTTGCAATTTATTTTTCGCTTCACTTGCAGTCTCGGAATGCTTCCAACCTCTTGCATATCCAAGCTGCCGATTCAATATGGCGACCACATCTTCGATGTTTTCATTTCAGTCCAACGAGTGTTTAAAGAAAACTTTTCAATCCGGATTCTACACTCCAGTCCACCTCGATTACTGGACTGGATTATCTCACTCCAAAGCCTACTTCAGTCCAGCCCGGATTAGTTTATACTAGCATTTCAATCTGGATTCTACACTCCAGTCCACCTCGATTACTGGACTGGATTATCTCACTCCAAAGCCTACTTCAGTCCAGCCCGGATTAGTTTATACTAGCATTTCAATCTGGATTCTACACTCCAGTCCACCTCGATTACTGGACTGGATTATCTCACTCCAAAGCCTACTTCAGTCCAGCCCGGATTAGTTTATACTAGCATTTCAATCTGGATTCTACACTCCAGTCCACCTCGATTACTGGACTGGATTATCTCACTCCAAAGCCTACTTCAGTCCAGCCCGGATTAGTTTATACTAGCATTTCAATCTGGATTCTTCAGTCCACTCCAGGTCCAAACCGGGTACAAATTTTACTCTAAACGCACTAGATGAAAAGCCAGGGCACTGTGACGCCAGTCCAACAAAATCACCGCACCGACAGCCCGATATTTTCCAATATTGTCAAAAGCAAAAAAATCATTCACTTTGTCGTGAGTTTTAAAAAGTTGACATTGGATATTATTAGGTTAACTTGCTGTGTTAGGTTTTTTTTAAGAGCCAAGTAACACACTTGTCGGGCAGATGTCGTCAGGGCATTGTGAACGCTGAATAAAATATCTGAAATTATATCTAGCTCTGAAGTAGTGTCGGTCTGTCGTGTCGTGTTCGTCGGGCTATTGTGACTACAGCTTTAGCGTGTAAGTCGGGCTGCCCTTAGGGATGTGCAACAAGTACGGATGCACAAGCCCTCGCGCCCAGAAAAAAAATAAAAGCATTTTGTTTAGAAAAAAAAATTGAAATTTTAATTTTCGTTTGGTTGTGAATTATATATTTTATGATTTAATTTATATATTTGAACATGCTTATTTATAAAATGTGAAATGTTTTACCACTAAGTTGCATATATTGTTTAATCAAGTTTCCGTTTTTATTATAAGTCTATATCATTAATTGCGTAGTGACTATGGGGTTAACCTTCGGACGGCGCTGGTTTAACTTCTTAGTTTCGAGGCAATTGTAAATAATGATTAAGAATTTTTTGCGTTTTAGAATTTATCTCTTTTCATAGGCTACATATTCGAAGACCAGTGCATTGTTATTGATCTTTGGTAGCCAGGTTAGTAGGTTGTAGGAAGGGTAAATGCAATTTCCACATGAAACAGTGCGAAAACGACGCAGGGAGATCCGCGTTTCAACGTGCTGCCATCTACACAGACCCCAGCTAACTACCTCCTCTGCTGCGCGGTAGTTGAATGTTCCACCGACAGGTGTCGTAGCGATGAAGTTTACAGTTACCTGAACGAAGTATGCTATTCTTCTTTGTATTATTGGCGGTGATAAACAAATAAATAATGAATTAATAATAAATGCCATGAAGTGTTCGTTGAGAAAATTAATAAGTGTAATTTATCAAAAGTAACTTATTCCGCTTAGAATAATAAATGAATTTTTTGTAAAATGTTTGTAACAACACAAGTTAAAAGTAATAAACAAAAGGCAGGGAAAAAGAGATTTAAGGGAATATAGTGGAACAATTAAAAACATAAAATATCTTATGCTGACCTAATCCACGAAATATTGGAAAGTTACAACTTTAGTAAATTTATTTATACCTGACTTCTAATATTTTACAAGAAAGAACTTGCTGTAATTAATTTCATNGTTACAACTTTAGTAAATTTATTTATACCTGACTTCTAATATTTTACAAGAAAGAACTTGCTGTAATTAATTTCATCAAAGCTTCTCCAGCCCTTAAGATTTAAATAATTAATTATAATCACAAAACATTATTTTTTACTTGAAAATAAGGCACTTACAGGCTTGGCTACATCCGCGTCGACGCTACAATAACGCATTACAATTACTCATGAATCCATTGAGAGTAATGCCCCCAGCTACAATCGACGTTAAACGTTGCCGCGACGCTAAACGTCAAACGCAAAGCGTTAAAAGTTGGCTAAGTTTCAAGTCTTTGCGTTTGACGTTTAACACCAGGTAATGAATTTAAGACGTCAAAAACAAGTGAAAACAAATGGTATAGACGTTTGGCAACAAATGACACCGCCATCGCCGTACTTTTTTTTTTCTGTTAATGTTACACGAAATCAATAAACGAAATAACGCAAAACGCATTAAAAAATAATTGAGCGTAACTATAAAGTATGCGGAATTGGTTTTTTATAAAAGTTTTTTTCATATTACACTGAAGAGCCAAAAAAACTGGTACACCTGCTAAATATCGTGTAGGTCCTCCCCCCCCCCTATCACGTGCACGCAGAAGTGCCGCAAGACGACGTGGCATGGACTCGACTGATGTCTGAAGGTATGCAGGAGGCAATTCACACACCATGAATCCTGCAGGGCAGTCCACAAATCTATTCTGCACCAATTTGAGAAAGGGTTGCACGTCTGTCACGTTTGATGATTCTCGTCAGTCGTCGTTTGTCCCGTTCTTTCACGATGTTTTTCCGGCCGCAGCGATGTCGAAGATGTGATGTTTTACCGGTTTCCCGATATTCACGGCACGCTCGTGAAACGGTCGTACGCGAACATCCGAATGTTATCGCTACCTCGGAGATGCTGTGTCCCATCTCTCGTGCGCCGACTATAACACCACGTTCAAACTCACTTAAATGTTGATAACCTGCCATTGTAGCAGCAGTAACTGATCTAGCTGCCGACCGCATCGCGTTACTCTGATTTGTGTTATACCTCTGTTATTTGCATACGTACGCCTATAGGAGTTTTTTTTTTTTGCTCTTCAGTGTACAACCACAAATTAAAATATTTGTATTTATACACCTATGTTCTTTTTATTTTTATACCTGTTAACGTCGATTGTAGACCTGCCACTTTTCTAATGGTGACGTTTAGCGTTTAACGTTTTGCGTCAAGTTAGTTGTAGAAGAGGCTTTAGACATCCCTGCATACGTTTTAACCAATATGGCGACAATATAGCGATTTGTGTCTTTGGCAAATGTGCGAAATCGTCCTAAGATAGAATTACGGTCATAACTTAGCTTTGGGAAGTACTTTATTACTATTCAAAACGTATCACAATCTCAACTTATCATAGCAGTACCGGGCATTAAGTATTATTATTTCTGTTTTTAATATATTTCCATCGGGTTATGGCGATTTTTAGCAAAAAAATTGTAGGACACAGTAGACTTCAATACAATATATACACATCAGTTGCTGTCATACCCATAATTGGCTGCTGGTGTCGTTTCTGCATTTGACCCGCCACTCAGGATTCCGTAACTTCAACATTGAACCTTCATGATTCGTGCGCACACAGTTAACACGGGCCATAACATGTTTCAGCCTATAAAAAAAGCTGGACGACTAAACAGTGTCTCGAAATTCTTTCGCGAAATGTCACTGCCCCTATATATAAGTTATTTCGATTAATAATACAGTGCTAGCTATTCACCTACAGGGATTTTGGCGAAACTGTGTGTACCTGGAATGCTACTACAAATAACCTTTATCAAATAGGTGTATACCTTGAATGCTACCACAAATAACCTTATCACAAATTCGTTTACCTCGAATGCTACTACAAATAACATCATCAAAACGCCAAAACACTGCAAAAAAAAAAAATACGGCGCGTGGTCAGAGAGTGAAAGAGAGCGGCAGCGAGTGTGCAGCTTCATACTCTCTCTCCCTCTCTGTCCTCTCTCCCTTTCGAGCTCTCCCCTAAGAATTGAGACGAACAAAGTCTGTTCTCTGTGACGTCATTATGGCGTGTTAGAGAGAGTAAGACCACGAGAGAGCGCTCTCTAGGCCAATTGAGACATGATCTTAGTAAGTCTTGTTGCATTTTGAAATTAAATTCTAATCAATAAACTTAAGTCACATTTTTTAATACTAAATATGTTAACGTGACCATTTGGTCAACTGCATCCACCATTTCAAGCATAGTCTTGAGACTGGTTCATATTGACATATTAGTTAATATCATAATGTGAGTGTTCCTACTGCCTAACAAATATCTAACATGCCTTGATTAAAATAAATCTAACGCAACTTTAAGGGAATTAACTCAAATGTTTCAATAATGGAGTTTGATGGCAGTCATGATTATCTCAGCTCTAGCGAGATCCATGCATTAAAATGGCATACAGGCAGATAAAATTTAGTACGCCTATGTGATTGTTTTCCAATTATTGTAAATTAAAGAATTTCTTCTTGACATTTTCCTAGTATTAACAGTCTCTTAGAAATCGCCGTTTCTGATTTACTGCAGCCCTGTCGTGTGTGGTGTTTAGTGTATTGCCTACAAGTAGGTTATACCAATTCTTAGTTCGAAAGCTGATGCTCANCCTGCCATTGTAGCAGCAGTAACTGATCTAGCTGCCGACCGCATCGCGTTACTCTGATTTGTGTTATACCTCTGTTTTTTGCATACGTACGCCTATAGGAGTTTTTTTTTTGCTCTTCAGTGTACAACCACAAATTAAAATATTTGTATTTATACACCTATGTTCTTTTTATTTTTATACCTGTTAACGTCGATTGTAGACCTGCCACTTTTCTAATGGTGACTTTTAGCGTTTAACGTTTTGCGTCAAGTTAGTTGTAGAAGAGGCTTTAGACATCCCTGCATACGTTTTAACCAATATGGCGACAATATAGCGATTTGTGTCTTTGGCAAATGTGCGAAATCGTCCTAAGATAGAATTACGGTCATAACTTAGCTTTGGGAAGTACTTTATTACTATTCAAAACGTATCACAATCTCAACTTATCATAGCAGTACCGGGCATTAAGTATTATTATTTCTGTTTTTAATATATTTCCATCGGGTTATGGCGATTTTTAGCAAAAAAATTGTAGGACACAGTAGACTTCAATGCAATATATACACATCAGTTGCTGTCATACCCATAATTGGCTGCTGGTGTCGTTTCTGCATTTGACCCGCCACTCAGGATTCCGTAACTTCAACATTGAACCTTCATGATTCGTGCGCACACAGTTAACACGGGCCATAACATGTTTCAGCCTATAAAAAAAGCTGGACGACTAAACAGTGTCTCGAAATTCTTTCGCGAAATGTCACTGCCCCTATATATAAGTTATTTCGATTAATAATACAGTGCTAGCTATTCACCTACAGGGATTTTGGCGAAACTGTGTGTACCTGGAATGCTACTACAAATAACCTTTATCAAATCGGTGTATACCTTGAATGCTACCACAAATAACCTTATCACAAATGTGTTTACCTCGAATGCTACTACAAATAACATCATCAAAACGCCAAAACACTGCAAAAAAAAAAATACGGCGCGTGGTCAGAGAGTGAAATAGAGCGGCAGCGAGAGTGCAGCTTCGTACTCTCTCTCCCTCTCTGTCCTCTCACCCTTTCGAGCTCTCCCCTAAGAATTGAGACGAACAAAGTCTGTTCTCTGTGACGTCATTATGGCGTGTTAGAGAGAGTAAGACCACGAGAGAGCGCTCTCTAGGCCAATTGAGACATGATCTTAGTAAGTCTTGTTGCATTTTGAAATTAAATTCTAATCAATAAACTTAAGTCACATTTTTTAATACTAAATATGTTAACGTGACCATTTGGTCAACTGCATCCACCATTTCAAGCATAGTCTTGAGACTGGTTCATATTGACATATTAGTTAATATCATAATGTGAGTGTTCCTACTGCCTAACAAATATCTAACATGCCTTGATTAAAATAAATCTAACGCAACTTTAAGGGAATTAACTCAAATTTTTCAATAATGGAGTTTGATGGCAGTCATGATTATCTCAGCTCTAGCAAGATCCATGCATTAAAATGGCATACAGGCAGATAAAATTTAGTACGCCTATGTGATTGTTTTCCAATTATTGTAAATTAAAGAATTTCTTCTTGACATTTTCCTAGTATTAACAGTCTCTTAGAAATCGCCGTTTCTGATTTACTGCAGCCCTGTCGTGTGTGGTGTTTAGTGTATTGCCTACAAGTAGGTTATACCAATTCTTAGTTCGAAAGCTGATGCTCAAATTTATCGGAAACAATGTGGTTTTAAGGTAGTGATACAAGACGACTTGTTTTGTGAGTTTCGAAATGCAATTAATGAACTGTCTTTACGAACCTAGTTCTGTTTCATGGTTGCAAAAATTTGTGAAAAAAAAATGTGGGAAAACCTCCATTATTTCTACAAAATAATATAGTGATGGTAGGTTTTTGCTGTGATTTTATCTTCCTTCACATACCCGTTTCTATGAACGACTCAAAGTTCCACCTTTATAGTCCACCCAGGACCTAGTTTCTAAAATGGAAAGGTGACTCAGGTATAACTTATATGGCGTTTATCACCCGTGAGAGCCAATTTATTCCATATGCGACATAAACATTTCACCTCATTTCGCCGTGATCAACGTGCAGCTGAAGTTCGCCGGTTGAATCCAACTACACCCGCCCGGTATAACTGTGCTTGTATGTGCACGCATGTTTATTGTGTCAATGAAGTAATGCAATCGTAGTAGGACACAGCTCTGTTTTTGTAGAAGCGACTTAGTTCTACTTTGTTATGTTTTGTAATAACATAAGTTGTTTACGTTAACTTCATGTGATGCATGTAATTACTAGTATTGTACGACGAGTGAAAGTTTCTAATTGGTGTCAAACAAGCTTTGGGGTCCCTCCGAGATGAGTGTCTGGACACGTCTCTGTATTGGCACCTCAAACATTAGTGCACTCTGGTGCCAGTGTCTGAAAGCTTCGCTTTGGACGTCGTTATTCTAGACACTTAACGTTGGTACTCGCGCCCTCGGACAAGCTGTTGTGGAGTAGACTTTACATTCACCAAAATACACGTTAACAAATCGTCGCCATGTAAGTTTCGCATAATATAAATGTACGATAATCATAGAACCCGCGTAATTGTGTTAAACGAATTTGCTACACTCGAAATAACTATCTTGTAGTAAAGTGAGATGTCAAAATACCCATGAAAAAATGTGTATTTTTCAATATTTAATTATTTATCACTAACAGTTTGAACTCATTAATATGATGACGTATGTTGAACAGCGCTTTAAAAAATGGTTTTATGAATATAAACGTGCCATTTTTAGAACTAATGTTTTTTATTTCGAAATAATAATTATTTTCTTTATCTGGTAAAAGACGAGTTGTGGTGTACAGCACACAGATGTATTGCATGCTTAACAGTTGACTGTCGTGAGGTGCTCCAAATAAAACCTTACGATATTCAAAACGACAATTAAAAAAAAAATGGAAACAGAATAAACTGTTACACGGACATAGTTTATAACTCAGGCTCGTTCGTTATATTAAATACAGATTTTCCGATGTGAATGGCGAAATACAAACTATATCCGCAGCTGATGTTTATACCATCCTTCAATAGTTTCAGTTTGGTATGCATTATTAATGAATACTTTTTAAGAGTTTGTAATTTAATTAAATATTTCCAAAAATATTTTATAAACCACTTTCACATTACGGAAAATTCCCAAAATTCATTAACTTTGTATAGTAGTGACGTTAAATATTCCGTATTTGTAGTCAGATGTGTGATATTATTTCCACGCGATAGAAGGGTTAAAAACTTTCAATTCAATTTTGGGAAGTTAACGAGACATTTTTTTTGGGGTGTGCGTGCTTTTAGCCATTGTTAATTACTGCATTAATATACGCCGAGAGCCAACGTAATTATTGGTATAAAACATGTGACAAAAATTACTCATGGGAAATGTCAAAATCTGCTCTTTCCTCGAGTACACATCGCGGCGTGAGTTGAACTACATTACATGGCTCGAGTGGATAACCGTAAGTTATGATTGGCTTTCCAGCTCTCCGCTCTGTATGTTCGGCGTCATAGGCCTAAACGTGAGCTATGGTTACGTATTAAACACCAGGTATATGAGCACTTTTGAAAGCCCTGCTAAATATGCACAACGTGTATCCTTCCAACCTATGTGAAAATAACATAGCCATCGGCCTGATCACTTTATTCATGCGACGATCAAGGGAACATATACAATTATTAGAAACGTAAATATTAAATAAAATTGTATTATTCTAACACTTTATACGCAATAAAATTACACAAAGTAAAAGAAAAATATTTCAGTATTCACAAATGTTTGCTTAGCACTTATCTTAACGCTAACCCACAGAACTACTTTTCTATTCGTCGTTGCCAATTTTACCGTGCCCGTTAAAATATACGCAGGTCACTGCTCCAGTGACAGTTTCCAAAGGTTGATTTCAATAGTGCTCACTTCACTGTGAAAGGCATTTAGCTAAGTTTTGCCTGGCAAGACAAGAAGTGGCTTCTCTTACCATTCAAACCAGTAGTCAGGTATTTTGGAGACCATTGTACAAAAATGAAGGTCTCGTCATCTTCGGGCTTCTTAGGGAAAGCGTAAACTGTTTGATTTTATCGTGTATTATTATTAAAGGTACTGGAAATTTTACTATTCCGAACGTATGTAATCTTTGTTTTTATATTCGGCTTGCATTGCACCGTGCTTGAGTTTCCTATGCAAAAAAAAAATTGTAATTTATTAAAAAAAAAAAAAAATAGATTGTTCTTGCCGCTTAAACAATGACCGGGTAACTTTTTAAATTTCATGTTCACTGTAGGTAGCTAATTCTGTTTGGGATAATTTCATCCTACTTTGTANTATTCCGAACGTATGTAATCTTTGTTTTTATATTCGGCTTGCATTGCACCGTGCTTGAGTTTCCTATGCAAAAAAAATTGTAATTTATTTAAAAAAAATTGATTGTTCTTGCCGCTTAAACAACGACCGGGTAACTTTTTAAATTTCATGTTCACTGTAGGTAGCTAATTCTGTTTGGGATAATTTCATCCTACTTTATTCTGAGATCTCGATGGAATAATCTGGTTACCCCCTGTCGGGTTCATCAGGTAGGCCCTACGTTTTTGATTAATAAAACTTTTATTTATAACTCAATTATATAAATGGAGGTTGCGTTTAACTGCATGAAAACATAACTGCTTTTTAGATGAAGATTTAAGCTAATCGTAATAATCTCGCTACACCCTTTCGTGTTTTTCTGGTACGGTTATCATTAATACATATTTTATTCATTAATTAGGTTACTATACATGCACACATATTACGTATATATGAAATTACACCCTGCTGGTAGTCACAGTCAATACACAGTTAACGATATGTGTATAATTACATAATTTTATGTGTCGCATAGAGTGTTATATGTAAAAATCAGCGAATCTTACAAGTTTTGTAGTTTTCCTTATTGTAAAAATTTATATCTTCATCAGCAGTGTAAGGCCATAAGAGATTGCCAAATGAAAATAATTTTCATTGAGCGTCTTCGGAGATATCTCCGTCAAACTCTAAGTATTCGGTGACTAATGCAAACTTGGCAAATATCTTACTGCACTAGTATTGGAAACTTCTATCTCGAAGGACGAGGAAGAGTTGCGACGTACGACAGCGGTACTCTAAGTTGGTTATTGTGATCGTCCAGCATTCTATTGCCGCGAAATTAGTGTTAATGGCAACCAAATAAATAAAAGCCGTAGTTTCTAGAAAGTTATTATATTTACAGTATATTTTTTGATTATATTTTTATATTATCGATAACTAATATTAATTTGTCTTCTTGTAATTTCTTTGAAGTTGGTGTGACACATGGAAGAATAGACTGTAAAAAATGACACGAAATTAACGAGTGGAAGAAAGGGTGGCGTGGGTGTTTGAAGGAATGTTCTTATTAGAAAGTTTACAACTGACTTCTTAAGTATGTACTTGTCCTGGCGTGATACTAAAATTTGTTTGGAAAAAATCTGAAGCTTTGGAAGTAATCTGAGCACACTCTATAGTTTTGTGTAATTTTTCAGGACCATGTTTTGTGAATGTTATATACAGGTCACTCCTACACTACACTTTGTGACGGAAGGAGCTTAGTCGCATGTGTGATCATGTTACCAATTTGAAATGCGCAGGGCTAATAAGGTACTTGCCATGCTCTCCAGCCAACGAGCAGACATGGTAGGGCGAAAGAAACGCCTGCTCAACGCAGAGTTCAACCTGTAAGGACGCTTAACGCCTATTAGCGCGTCCACTTGCAACACACAACTGTACGGCAAATTGTGGCCCGTAGCTTGTAAGGCGTTTGACCTGCGCGCCAGAGACACATTGTATCGTTATTGGAGAAGAATTATGTAATCGGAGCTATGTTTATGATGGTTGTTGATGTGGTACTGTGCTTCCGATTGTTCTGAAGACGTGGCCTGCGGCTCTAGGCACGGGGTAAGCGGAACGGGGGTGTAGGCCGGGTAATTAAGGCACGTGGCGAGCTGGGTAAGGGGAGATAAGATGTCTATCGCTCTCTCTACTAGTAATTATATACTTACTAATAAAACGTATCGATCCTACATACCTGTCTCCTGTTGCATTTTATGCAATGTAACCATTTTTAATTATTTCCTGTCGAAAGGGTTCTTAAGGTGTCAATACTGGTTTTTCCTCTCTCTTCGTAGTTATAGTATTTCATAAATAAGTACACTCTGGGAGGTTGTCATGGCCCCAATTGCAGCTATAAGAGCCCAATCCCTTGCCGCCGCGATGATTGTGTCCTTGCATGAATTCCCTCTCTTGTAGGAGTACGGGGTCTAGCCCTGAGGCGCACTTAACTTCCGTCCCAACCACGGTCTCGCACTTAACTATTAGTTTTAGAGCAGGTTAGAAAAACAATTGGGGAGGGAAGTTCGTCACCGAGTCCTCCAGGACTCGATCCGCGGCTGAGAAGGCGCTTCCAAGGTCGTCGGCGTTGATGTTTGATGCGGGACTCGGGTTTATTTCCACGTCGTGAGTTGGGACTTTGAATGTTTCTGCAAAACGAATTGAGTTGGGATTTCTGCAGAAAGAAGTGATTGACTTAGTCCCTGGCAGTGGTGTATCGGAGACTTATTGGACTTATAATGGATTTAGTGTTTCGGGAAAGAATTACTCTGGAATTCAGGATATATAATATTTCTCTGCGGGAGTGTGAACGTGGTGGAGAAGAGTGGCTTTCGCTTCCTAAACAGGGTGTGAGGTATAAACGGCTCTGCTCCGAAGTTACCCTAAGGGGGAAGGGGGGAAGAAAGGGGCTATGGAGTATGGTATATGGTAATGGGATAACCTACTCGGAAGCGTAATGCCCAAAGCGAAGGGACCCAGGGGCACGCTGGTTGTTTGTGTAGAGGAAGAAGTGGGGTCCAGGAGAAGGAGAAAGGAAGATGATCTTTGTGTGACCGAGTGATTGTTGTCTTCGCATGCTGTGAGTCAGAACAAGCACTTCCTGCATCGAAAGGTGTTAGTGGGGAGAATATCCCGGGCTTTGCCATGAATTGTGTGTTGTGGAGAAGCAATGCCGGCACCTTCAGGTGTAAGGTGAGGGGAACACCCTCTGCTTAATGTGTATTGTGGATGCATGTACGAGAAGTACGCAACGTTATGTGAGGGTATTGCTCTCGGCTCAAGTGACTGCCCCAACTTACCACCCAACTTTATTTAGAGAATATATAAATACAAAGAGAAGGCTATAATAATATGCATATACATTAAACAAAACAGTTGAATATACTGTGATTCCCTCACTACAGGAATCTAATAAAATAACTGAAATTTGTGTTTACAAAGGTCACTTACAAAGTTGCTACAAGTCCATGTAAATAGAAACGATTTTACTGTTTTTTTTTCTAACTGTAGAAATGGAAATCAGAAGAATTATTTCGTGTAATTCACCACTCCGTAATTGCTGCAGCCAAAAACAGAACAAATGCGCTCGTAAATAATTGACATTACCATAGAAAATACCACTCAACCAGACGACAAAATTTCCGTGACATGCTCTATGGTTGTATGATTGCATGGATTTGGGAGCTGACCATCTCTCAAAACCGCTAGGAGTGCTAGCAGAACATGTCGCGCCATTTTTATTTGGAGTTGCTTATATTAGTTTAGTAAAATATTGAAACATGCTAGCAATAAATATTCCGCCAAATGAGGTTATTGACGAATAAAACGCGATTCATTGCAATTCAGGAGAGATTCATAAAAATTAATTTGTTAAATGTGGAAAGGTAAATTTTGTGGTGTCGGGTTTCGAATTGAAGCAAAACAACAGTTTACAAATTATCTATCATAGACTAAAAACGTTTCGGTGATGTGTAAACAAGATAACAGTTTGATATATCTCTGTGACAACCATGGAAATATTTGCCAAATGCAAAGAATAATATTATTAAAAAAAACTAAATATTTAATGTAATAAAAAAACAAAATATCAGACATATCGTTTACCAGAAATATAAGAGTTGTACGTACTTTCAAGACTTTAAAAATTACTAAAACTTTATTACACATGACACATTTATAAAATTACATTTGTTTTTGCCAGAATATTTTATTAGTATGTATGGAACTTGGTGGACGGAAAAGAAATTCACAAATTGTTTTTCGCAGTACCCTGCTTTGAAAAATGCCCCATATTTCCCGTTTTAAAACGAATTACCTTTATTGTCATCAGAAATTAAGCCGTTATGACGACGATGTAGCGGCACACCCAAATTACACTTTGCATTTCCACAATTAGGCGAGGTCAGCCCAAAAAAAAAATATGTTTCGTTCTGTAATAATCCCTTAAAAATGCATTTGGTATCTAGGGCCAATAATTTGTTTCTATTGATGTATGCTTAGCAAATGTGCGGCATTAATCTGCTTTGGGATTATTGGGATAGTATTAAAACTCTTTCAGAGGTTCGTATTTTGTCATAACCAGCGGTAACATCCCCGCAGTTTCCGTAAAACCTTTCATTAGATTTACGAAGGAAAAATTACAAAAAGAAGATAATCTTCACTTCTATGCGGATACACGTAGTCTAGTGATAAGAAAATAATTTTTGTATTTTTGAAATAAATATTTGGGTTCACGGGACGCAGAAAAACATTTTCCTTACACACATAATTGATGTATGTTATCTATCTTGTCAGTCACAGCATATATGTCAAGTTTGTTATAATTATTATTTTAATACAAAGGATAGTTTAAAAATAAAAATAATAGTTTTAGGAATTATTGATAGATTTCTTTCTTCCTTTGAAGTTTTAAGAAATGATATTCATTTTTGATTTACAAGATCAATATTTTTTTTAAGTTATTAAAACTAGTGATAGTTTATTTTATTACACCTTTATTTATATTTATTTCGTACTCTTTTCTTTTAATTACTATTATTTTTAATCACTTTATTAAGTTTAGAATATATTATTTTGTCATTATTTTGGTTAATTTATTTACTTATATTAATCAGTATATTTGATATATTTTTTATAATGATAATACTTACTTTTACAGTTTGTGAGTCTGTATAAGGTTTATATTTACTTATTAGTTTAATTCGTAGTTATGGTAGTGATTATTTTTCATCTTTTAATTTACTTCAATGTTACATTTTTTAATATTTACTTAATTTTTATTCTTTATTTATATATTAATCTGAGATCAGTATTATTACGGGAAGTTTTAACAGGAGTTGACATAAAGCAGAGATTGCATATTATATCACAACTCTGAATAAATTAAGTATTATAATTCGTTACTAAAATTTAGCCGACGCGGTGTGCTCATCTTGTGCAATGAATTTATGCAATGTTACTTACAAATAAAATTTCTGCGGTACCTTATTCAAGCTTCTTAGGTACTATTTAAGCAGGTTTTAAAAATTCCCTACCTTCAAAGTCATGTATTTCAAATGCCATAGAGGTATGGATGTTCTCAGTTTCGTAATTGTACTTTACCAATGGTTATTGTGAAAGGGACCATAAAAATAAAAATTTTTTTATGATGATCGTAGGCAAGGCTTTGAAATGTGTTTTACCGAGAACTTATATATAGATATATATATAAAAAAATTTTTTTTAGTGAAAGAAATCTACTCTGGCGGTATTTTCTTCGAACCACAATATTCTGTGGGCTCTTGGTAAAACCGTGACTGAGTAAATATCTCGCTCGTAAATGAGTGTTTTTTTCCCTCTGTATGTTGTGGGATCTTATCTTCTTGTTAGTGTGTTGTTTATTTTTCAAAATTATTGGGTGAAAAATGTATCTCAATTTTGCGTAAGGTTAAGTCTAAGAATTTCTATACACATTTAAATTTTGGCTTAAATTAGTTTATAATTTCTTTGCGTGAATACTGCATTTTATTTGCTTTTTAGTGGATAATTTTTATTTGAAAATTATTTTTCCTTTATTTGTTTCCGTCGTAACCAGCTTTGACAATGGAGAAAGGAAAAAAAGATCTCAAAATTTAATTCATCCACAATATAACCACCAAAAAAAACATTACTAATGTTGCTGATATTGCTTATTGCTGATACGTGTAGATATATCGCAAATATCAGAAATATACAGTTCAATGGTCTATATCATTAAATTTGCTGATATTGCTGTATTGCTAATACATATCGATAATTGGCAAATATCGGAAATATACCGCCTATTGGTGTACTTTATTAGCATGTGCTGTGATTTTAATACATATCGATATATCGACTACACAGCGTATTTATTTATGCTTTTACAGCCACATTGAAGGTAAGCGTCCTTTACTATGAGTTTTTTTTTTGTTAAAGTTATTGTTCTGTTGTTACTGTTGGATTTTCACGTCCACTTTGTGGATCGTATCGCATAGANGTTTTTTTTGTTAAAGTTATTGTTCTGTTGTTACTGTTGGATTTTCACGTCCACTTTGTGGATCGTATCGCATAGATCGTATTAAGATAGGGAAGGTCACACGCCTCGTCGACAGCGAGGTCGTTAGAGACAGCTCTCGTTGCTCAGAATAACTGGGACGAGGAAATAATCGACCATGGCCTGTAGCGAGTAACCATCCCGGCATTCACCTCGAGTGTTCTCGGAGAAACCACGGAAAACGGAAGTCAGCATGTCCGGACCGGGAATCGAACCCGGGTCCTTCCGAATGCGAGTACCGTGTGTCACCACTGGTTGCGATCGCGTGAACAGGCCTTAGTATCTCCCGCNCCCGGGTCCTTCCGAATGCGAGTACCGTGTGTCACCACTGGTTGCGATCGCGTGAACAGGCCTTAGTATCTCCCGCTTACGTGACGCTTGAACAGCGATGCCTAACGTTTCAAATATTAATTTTTTCCACGAAACCGTTTAAACGTGCTTCCAACGTGCTGATTTGCGAAAAGAACGTACACTTTAGACGAGGGCTAATTGAGTGATTTTAAGACGTCACACACATTTATAAACACCATTCTAGTGCATTCCAAAATGTTTAAAAAAATTACTCTCTCGAAGTGCTGTGTCTCTAAATATACATTTCAGATACATACAAAACTATTTTGAACTTTCGCACAGACTTTCCNTTCTCGAAGTGCTGTGTCTCTAAATATACATTTCAGATACATACAAAACTATTTTGAACTTTCGCACAGACTTTCCACCAATCAAACAACAGGGTGACCGCTGCAAGTCCCACAGACACACGCAGTACGACGAGAGCGTTGCACGCCTGTACAACGTGGCATTGTCGCCCTTATCGCCACCGCTCTTCAGGGGGGCCAAACGCGGAGGAAAGCTCCGGGTAGGAGGGAGACTTCCTTCGAACGCCTGATCGAACGCGCCGTCACACCGGAGCGACAATGAGGCCCATGCTGCTTTGGGCCACGCCTACACGAGGGCAGCGCAGAGCAGCAGCAGTGGTGTTTCTCCACGTGACGTCGACCGAGAGGGACGTGACAAGAAGCATGCTGCGTTCGCCGCCATAACTCGTACTTCAGCCTTCGCATGTTGATAAATGTGGGACAATTACGATAACACGTTGCTCTCCCCCGAGTAGTTTATATGGCTTACCTAACATTATACTCCCTCGTAATAGTAATGATTTAATGTCATGTCTAACTTTTTAATTACATATTCATACACTAACGTATATCTTAATATTTATTTACCCCCACGTTCTCTACCATAATGATTAACCCCCATCACCGTATTTTATTTTTATCGCAGATACTGCTACACATTAAAGTCGGTTGAAATTGTTTAGTACATATAATTTACAAAACTAAAATATTTACATGGCGCTATTTTGAAAATGTGCGACTGCCTCCTCAATTCAAATAAATTAAGATATGACATGCTTTTTTATTTGAGTGACAATGAGATGATAAATTATTTCCTTTACGTAAATTACATTTTTTCCGCAACAGAACTACTCGAATTCTTGTTGGTCCGCCATTTCGGAAGATAACATCACATGGAAAAAAAATAAAGCTGTTGTGTTATAGCACGAAAACTACTTAAACTTCTTGAGAATTTTGTTTACACGTGTTTATTTACCATAACCGAGTGAGGTGGCACAGTGGTAAACAATTGGAACCGTGCTCGATACGACACGGGTTCGATTTCCGGTCCGGAGATCCCGATTTAGGTTCTCCGTGAATCCTATAACACACAGCGCAAACCTCGCTTTGATCCCACGGCTCGTGAGTCGGCCATTGTTTCGATAACGTCGCTGGTTATGCCCACTCGGTCCCCGCGCTCCAGTATCGCAGTTTTTTTTTCTATCAGCCCGCGTCGCTTCACCAGCTTTAAAATCCCAAGTCGTTTGTGAGCCGCCTCTGGCACGTTAACTTTTGATTCTTGCTGCGAACTTTTTCGCTTGTCCGGCCAGGTAATTTCCCTCGCCTCCCCCCATCATAGTCGCGTGCACGGCCGCCAGCTCGCCCTCTGCATCGCCCTCGTGGGGCTGCTTCATCATTTATAGTCACCAAACTCAGGCTCTGTCCTGTAAGGGCGAATATGGCGTTCCCGTGCGCCTCGCCAAGTTTCGACTGTGTCCAATCCATCATATTAAGGCCGTTGGATAGAAGAGCTTGTCAACATTACATCCGACGTCATGTCAAATAAATAATTTATAATCAATATTTTTTTTAACAGACGCAAGACAAACCCATAGTTTTAAGGGTGTTGGCAACTAAACAATTATTTATATTACACTGAAAAGCTAAACAAACTGGTATAGGCTTGCGTATGCAAATAACAGAGGTATGGGACCAATCAGAGTAACGCGATGCGGTCGGCAGCGCCTATATAAGACAACAAGGGTCTGACAAAGTTACTAGACCGGTTACTGCTCCTACAATGGCAGGTTATCAAGATTTAAGTGAGCTTGAACGTGGTGTTATANGGGTCTGGCAAAGTTACTAGACCGGTTACTGCTCCTACAATGGCAGGTTATCAAGATTTAAGTGAGCTTGAACGTGGTGTTATAGTCGGCGTACGAGAGATGGGACATAGCATCTCCGAGGTAGCTATAACATTTGGAGGTTCGCGTACGACCATTCCACGAGTGTACTGTGAATATCGGGAATCCGGTAGAAAATCAAATCTTCGACATCGCTGCGGCCGGAAAAAGATCGTGAACGAACGGGACAAACGACGACTGACGAGAATTATTAAACGTGACAGACGTGCAACCCTTTCTCAAATTGGCGCAGATTTCATTGCCTCCGGCATACCTTCAGACATTAGTCGAGTCCATGCCACGTCGTCTTGTGGCACTTCTGCGGCTCGCGGGGGCCCTACGCGATATTAGGCAGCCTACGCGATATTAGGCATGTGTGCCAGTTTTTTTTTTGGCTCTTCAGTGTATATTCGTACCACAAGCTATTCAACTTGTAGATATAAACTGTGACTGCTATTCCTTCAGATAAATGTATTTTTCAGATCACGTGGTTTTTACCAAATCCTACGCCTGTCAAAATTTTACTGTTTTGTTTTGTAAAAATAAAATAAACCGAACCACTTGCAGAAAATTTAACAAGGGAAACTGAAAGTTCTTGTATTAATTCATTTGAAGGTCTGCTTAGCAAAAGTAGCTGCGATAAGCTTCCGTCTTCAGGCGATAAGCACCGAAACGTAATGACGTTTTGCTGGTTTTAACTTGTTACTGTTTATTTAGACATCTGTGTTTTTGAACTTGTGCCGTCCATGCTGCTCAGTGGGGTTCGTTGTTTGACTGGATCATCATTTTTTTAATCGATTTATAAATTTGGTAACTTTCTTGCTGTTTTGTGTTTCGCATGTAAAATTTGCTGATGCTGTCTGGCCTCATTTATGCTGTCTTTGTTTATGTTTGTTTCGTTCATTTTCGGACTGGATCACTATGATTTGTTGACCCTCTTATATGTTTATTTATTGTGATTTCTCGCATTGTCGGTTTCGCTTGTGGTTTTTGTTGTTTTTGTATTATCATAATTGTGATGTCCTCTTTTGTTTCTGTTTCAATTTTTGTTTAACTGGATCGTTGTCTGTTGTTCCGCGTGTGTGTTTATTTATATTATCTTATTTTTATTGCGTTTGTATTAATCTCACACGCTCTTATTTTTTATATTAAGTTTTACAAACAACATAATTATTTTCGACATAAAAGTTTGCGTAAGACGTCTGAAATTTTTTTTGTTTTCTGGGAACTTATTTTTTTATTGCTACTCATAATCCTTTAGTTAAATGGTATAATGTTTTCTCTTCATTTCCATTTAACCAACGTAAAAGTTGCCTGACTAATGTCTTTTTATTTACTAACGATTTAATGTTCCGTAATTCCGAAAGCAACGGTAGTTCGTTTTTACAGATTTTCTTTATATTTTTTTTCAAACGGAACGAAAAACAATATTTACAAAAATCAGCCATTATTAACTGTACGTAAAATGACAGTTATAAATTATGATTTATATAACGCAATTGTCTCGCTAAAGTTCCAGAATGATACGTAGACCTTCGACTTAAAAAGAGACACTTTAACTTATAGAGATTTAATACGTTTAGTTTATGCATTGCGCTGACTACAATACTACAATATTTGAAGTAACTTGACAGTTTAGTCATCAATAACAATATCAAGTACAACTTGGAGAATTCTTAACAAGAATACGTCTACTCAATACTGTCAGTATATTGTTAAAGATGTTTTCTTGCGTGAATCCACTGCCCTTTAGAAGACCAGAGTAAAGTGCTGTAGTAACTATACGTATATTTATAGATGCAATCAAAAGAAGAATCACAGAGTATAGTTCTTTTGTCATTACTGNCGGGACAAACGACGACTGACGAGAATTATTAAACGTGACAGACGTGCAACCCTTTCTCAAATTGGCGCAGATTTCATTGCCTCCGGCATACCTTCAGACATTAGTCGAGTCCATGCCACGTCGTCTTGCGGCACTTCTGCGGCTCGCGGGGGCCCTACGCGATATTAGGCAGCCTACGCGATATTAGGCATGTGTGCCACTTTTTTTTTTTTGGCTCTTCAGTGTATATTTGTACCACAAGCTATTCAACTTGTATATATAAACTGTGACTGCTATTCCCTCAGATAAATGTATTTTTCAGATCACGTGGTTTTTACCAAATCCTACGCCTGTCAAAATTTTACTGTTTTGTTTTGTAAAAATAAAATAAACCGAACCACTTGCAGAAAATTTAACAAGGGAAACTGAAAGTTCTTGTATTAATTCATTTGAAGGTCTGCTTAGCAAAAGTAGCTGCGATAAGCTTCCGTCTTCAGGCGATAAGCACCGAAACGTAATGACGTTTTGCTGGTTTTAACTTGTTACTGTTTATTTAGACATCTGTGTTTTTGAACTTGTGCCGTCCATGCTGCTCAGTGGGGTTCGTTGTTTGACTGGATCATCATTTTTTTAATCGATTTATAAATTTGGTAACTTTCTTGCTGTTTTGTGTTTCGCATGTAAAATTTGCTGATGCTGTCTGGCCTCATTTATGCTGTCTTTGTTTATGTTTGTTTCGTTCATTTTCGGACTGGATCACTATGATTTGTTGACCCTCTTATATGTTTATTTCTTGTGATTTCTCGCATTGTCGGTTTCGCTTGTGGTTTTTGTTGTTTTTGTATTATCATAATTGTGATGTTCTCTTTTGTTTCTGTTTCAATTTTTGTTTAACTGGATCGTTGTATGTTGTTCCGTGTGTCTGTTTATTTATATTATCTTATTTTTATTGCGTTTGAATTAATCTCACACGCTCTTATTTTTTATATAAAGTTTTACAAACAACATAATTTTTTTCGACATAAAAGTTTGCGAAAGACGTCTGAAATTTTTTTTTTTCTGGGAACTTATTTTTTTATTGCTACTCATAATCCTTAGTTAAATGGTATAATGTTTTCTCTTCATTTCCATTTAACCAACGTAAAAGTTGCCTGACTAATATCTTTTTATTTACTAACGATTTAATGTTCCGTAATTCCGAAAGCAACGGTAGTTCGTTTTTACAGATTTTCTTTATATTTTTTTTCAAACGGAACGAAAAACAATATTTACAAAAATCAGCCATTATTAACTGTACGTAAAATGACAGTTATAAATTATGATTTATATAACGCAATTGTCTCGTTAAAGTTCCAGAATGATACGTAGACCTTCGACTTAAAAAGAGACACTTTAACTTATGGAGATTTAATACGTTTAGTTTATGCATTGCGCTGACTACAATACTACAATATTTGAAGTAACTTGACAGTTTAGTCATCAATAACAATATCAAGTACAACTTGGAGAATTCTTAACAAGAATACGTCTACTCAATACTGTCAGTATATTGTTAAAGATGTTTTCTTGCGTGAATCCACGGCCCTTTAGAAGACCAGAGTAAAGTGCTGTAGTAACTATACGTATATTTATAGATGCAATCAAAAGAAGAATCACAGAGTATAGTTCTTTTGTCATTACTGTCTAAGTTAAGAATACTCAAATTGAACTAACAAGCTATCTGGTAGCTGTCCCTGTGATGATAACAGTGTAAGGTTATGGGTACAGAAACTTGGTTCATAATACTATTTATTTTTATTAGTTTTTTTTGTAATAGTGAATATTTTATAATTATAATTATACACACCAAAATAAGGTTTGCGTATCGACGAACAGTACGGAAAAACTACATACAGCCTTGTTTTGAGGCTCTTACAGTGTCATTAATTATCCTATACAGTTTATCGAATTGAAACATCCACGTGTTAGCGCCCTCTCGTGCGACCAATCGCTGCCCTCATTTCCCGCTGGCTACGGTGGAAGAGTAGACAGCTGATATCCCGGCCTGGCTGCAGTCGGTGCATGTTGTCAGTAACGTCAACGTGCCTAGGCGATCCATCACACTGTTGAACCGAGCACACATCGTCCCACTGATCCAGGACGGCCTAACGCAGGTAGCTGTTGTAAACTGTCTTGGAGTCAACCAATGTGTAGAGACCTGAAAAATGCGTGTATTCANGGCCTAACGCAGGTAGCTGTTGTAAACTGTCTTGGAGTCAACCAATGTGTAGAGACCTGAAAAATGCGTGTATTCATTTCAGGACAAGCTAGAATTCAAATTCCCGTACGTTTGTATTGCTCCTGGACAACTCTGAGCCAATAATAAATACACAGTAAACTGCAGACCGAATCACCGTTTTCCGCTAATACAACAAGCAACCAATGAACGGTGATACCTGCATGATTTTGCATACGAAAATGGAGTATAGCCTACAGGCCATTGAACTCGCGAATTTTTCAGGTCTCTGCCAACGTGGCGTCTGAGGACAGATCGTCCTCGCTCCACGACAGCAGCTCGGGACCCGCTTTTTCGCCATAAGCGCCGATGGCTAGCAGCACAGAGCTCCAGGCCGACTTGCGACGGGCTTCAGGAGTGCAAGTGTCAAGCCAGACTATCAGGACCTCAGCGATTACCCATAAGAACAATGTTAAATAATCAAAGGATGTACATCTGCCAAAACTGATAAGCCAATGATAACAACTTCCGGGAGCAGGCTAGCACGCCCCAACTTGCAACTGACGTTCAAGGTCAAACCTGTTTTCGATTGTGTTAAAGGTATCTGGAGCGGGTAAATGAAAATTATTTTGTGTCTTTGGTTTCTTCAGACCTCCTCACAATAGCGCAGTGACTGGTGTTAATTATTTGAGTCAGATTAATTCAAGATACATTATTTGTTGGAAGACTTTTGCAATTAATTAACTTATTGCTACTTCTAATTCTGTTATTTCTATTGCTCAGTCAAGGAGGCCCCTCCGTTCNAAGTGTCAAGCCAGACTATCAGGACCTCAGCGATTACCCATAAGAACAATGTTAAATAATCAAAGGATGTACATCTCCCAAAACTGATAAGCCAATGATAACAACTTCCGGGAGCAGGCTAGCACGTTCACAGTGGCGTTGCGTTCTGTTGACGGACGAGACCAGGGTGGCCCTCCACCCCGGCAGTCGTCGCCAAGGACCTGGAGGCGTGAGAGATCACGTGCCAGGCTGCAGCACTTCCAACAAGTGCACGCATTCCACAGGAGGTTCAGTCGTGTCCTTGGCTGGGACGGCGGATGCCGTTCGCGCACAGTGACGGGCGAGCGTTACATTCGCCAGGTGCTGCGGCCAAATAGGCGATGAACTCATTCTCGTGGACAACAACCGCAAGACCACATTGAGCGTGGCGGGTGTACAAACCTTCCTCCAGGAGTCCGGCATCGCCCGAACGCGATGGCCTGCGACGTCGCCGCGGACCTGAACTGTATCTAACATGCTGCGATGAGGCATACTGAAGCGTGCTATTGCTCAGAGTCCACGCCCTCCCATGATCCAGCAGGAGGTCATCGAGGCTGCCGTCGAAGAGTGCGATCGCCTCCCTCCCGATGGCCTGGGAAACTTTATCTGTGGTGTGATACGGCGAGAACGAGCCCAGCCGGACGTCCGTGAAGGACACGTTTCCTATTGAGTCGTCACAGTGTGGCAATATGCAAACACCGCCAGTTTCCTGTGTAACGGGTGAAATGTCTTTGGGTTTGTTGGTTGTACTTTTCGTTCCTGACATGAATAAATTCTTCATAATAATGCAGTCAAATTTGTAACACCCTAGCCCATTATACCAAATACGCTCTGCATTATGGCGGACAAGCATTATGCGAAAATGTTTTTTGTGTTTATAGTTACAAAATTTTAAGAGAACAACATATTTTTTTCGGTAATCTTTGACTACTTAATGGTGATTTGATAATCTTCAGGTTTTTCATTTATTAACTTAAAGGGAGTCTTGATTTTACACAGACTGTTGACATTATTAATAGCGCTGTACAATAGCAGGAAAAATTAATTATAAGAGCTCGCTTTCTAATTTCTTATACAAAAGCAAAAAGCCAACATTATGAAACAAAATGATTACGGGAGAACGATAGAAATAAAATTTTCTGGAATAGATCAGCTGATAGTTCAGTCCCTGGACTAAAATTATTATAATATTTTGAGTATTTTGTTAAAATATGTTTAATAACAACTGCAAAATGAAGTCGTACACTAATTATGATCCTGCTTAAATTGCACAAACTTTTTTAAACTCCTCCTTATATGCTTTAATTATGAAATTTTTTAGAGAATTGGTACCGTCTTGTGGCAATATATTTTACCGCTACAATTATAATTTTTATTTATTCACATACCTTATTAAAATATTTTAATGGTTCTCTGCTACGCTCGAGTAGTTCAGTGTAGTGCTAAGTTCCAATGTTGTCTGCAGTTTCCGTCTACATTTCTGTGGGATTCCTAATCTATTTGGAGCACAGCATCCCGTCCAGTGATAATAATATTTCCCTATCTGAATTATTTGTGCAAAGTGGTGCTCGGTGCATTGATTGCAAACCAATATTTAATTACAATTATGCGGTATTTGTAACGTGCATATCACATCGAAGTGTCGAGATTTGTGTTTATTTAGTATAGCGAGCGTGTGAGTTTCGTAGCCCCGGGCGGAAAGGGGTTGTTTGCAATTATCGTCGCGATTGTAATTAGTGTTCACGCAAAACGAGGGACGCGCAGTTCAGGTTCATGTAAAGAGAAATTTCGTTATAGCTGGGTAAAGAGATATAGTACGCTCTTGCTGCTGTTAAAGTTAGTTTCATCATTTTTCGTCTCTGTAAAATACCATTTGTACTTACACAAAAAAAAATTTTGCTAACAGTGGCCACAATTTTTTTTTGTGGAGACACAAAAGGGTTTCTTGCAAACAATGATATATATATAACATACAAGGTTTTTTAAACTACATGACGGAATTCAAAACACGGCATTTATGGGCTATTAGTATAGACAAGAAATAGTAGTAGCAAAATGTACGGAACATTCGTATTGTATTTTATACTTGAAGTTTAAGTTAGCTAAACAGCGCCGGGAGTCCGCAAATTCACGTACCTGGGTGCGAAACAAGTGGCATATCGCGAAGGCGAACGAGACTGACACGCCATGAGGAGAGCGCCTGCATATAGGATGACATAAGCTAGTGGTTTCTTGTTAGTTCACATATGTTAAACTACATAAGGAGATTATCAAATGATGAGTGAAGGCTACCAGAAGTGATTGCGTTTTATTTCCAACAACACACAAAGAGCAGTAATATCAGTGTAGTGTTAGCGCATGTACTCCTGGTGGCCAACGTACAGGCGTTCGCCTTCGTGATATGCAACTTGTTGTGCACCCAGGTACGTGCTTTTTTATAGACTCCCGGCGCTGTTTTTCTAACTTCAATTTAAATTTTAATACACTAGATCATTGTTTCTTAACCTGGGGGTCCGCGAGTATATGAATGGGGGTCCGCAGTCTCATCTCTGGACCATTCAAAAATAATAAATTAAGGCCACCAGGTGTCTGGTAATCGCTAGGCTTACTTAGCACGACGAACGTACGCCAGCGGGCGGTGTCCGAGACTGACTGAAGTGAGTGCGGGCCGTGACTGAACAGATTACAAGTGGAATCCGATTTGAGATTACAACTTAGTAGTAACATCAACCCGAATATCACTCATTTAGTTGCAAAAAACCAACACCAACCTTCACATTAATGTATTTCTTTTATTAAAAAAAAGAATTTTTTTTTGTATTTGTAATTCTAAACTAATGGTCTGAAATTTTTTGCCGTTTTTTTATTAAGGGGGTCCTTGAAAATTGTGCTTGATTTCCTAGTGGTCCGTGGCTGAAAAAGGTTAGGAAACACTGCACTAGATGAATTTTCTGAACATTTTGCTATTAGGATCAATTGTTTATATTAGCACATAGATGCTTTTGTTCGAATTTCGACACATAGCTTGAAAAAACATTGCTTATACTCACCCACACGTATACTTAAATATTACAACTTAAGGCTCGTATTTCAACTTACTCAGCTGAGAAGCGAAAATAAATGACTTCTTACTGTGCTTTTGAAAACAACTGTAATAAAAAAAATATGATGAAATGGGGTTAACACTTTCGCATTAAAATCACGAACTGAAAGACTTTAAGGACACCGGTACTTGAACCAGCATCCATCGTTTTACAACTAGAAGTTCTTTACCACAACATCTTCGTCTCACAGCCCTTGCCTATCTTCTGGTGGTATGTCCGACGTGTTTTGAGTTCGGCAAGAAAATTATAACACCGTATCTTGGGAAAGATTGACGTTAGTGATTTAGAATATTACTTTACTTCAAACTGACTTTAAATCTGCAGGCCGTTTAAACAGTTCTGCAATTGTATTTTAATAGTCACAGAATTAAATTTTTCTACGGGATTGTAGTTATTTTACATTCCAAACTTACAAATCATCAGTACAGTTAATTTTATTGGTTGCAAGGTGAAATACAGAAAGCAGCATGGCCTCATGGGCTTATCTTTCCTGGGGAAGTAAATGGTAACGAAGATTTTTTTTCCTTCGAAAGAACCTTACTAAAGTAACTTCCTCCTCCTTACTTCACCGGTTATTATTGAGTATCACGTTGGCTATGCCATCAGCACATTCACTGGTTTTAACTGTGAAATAATTATCAAAATATGTAATTTGAAAATTTGACTTCGTGACATAAAGTGATTCCTGGTCATTACAAATATCTTCACAGATATATCACAAATACGTCTCGTGTGGCATTACAAAAAATGTTATTTTACAAAGCACACAATTGTAAGTACACAAAGGTTTGAAAATAAATAAAAAAATCTTCAGTAAAATGTTTAATAACTTTTACAGTTTACTTTATTGTAGGAGCTAAGTAATTGGCATGGACGGGGAGAATATTCGAATTTATTTAGACTTCCAAAAATGCAATACTCCAGCAATAGAACAGGTGAGAGAAATAGTCTATAAAATAAATTAATATTAAGTATAGTCTGTTCGCGTTTTCATCACACTTTTTTAATTAAACCTTTGAAGAATCACCCCATGTATGACGTGTATGATTGATGCTTAAATATGCAGCGTATGACCAACGTTTTATACTAGTATTAACAGTAACTACATTTTTTGTTTAAATAAAACTTTTCCTTAAATTGTACCTAAATATAATATTTCGTTTATAATTAATATGAATTAAAACAGGGAGAAAAAAGGTGTGTTGGTAATGCCTAGCATGAAATAGTTCTCGTGTAAAATAATATTACAATGAGTGCGCACAAATGCGGTGCTTTGTCCCTCCGGTGTAATTTTCTAAAATTAGTTAAGCCTGGTAATTATAAGGCGGAGGAATATCCTGAAAGTATTACTTAAGCAGGGCTTCAGAAAAGTGTATAGTAACCCTGAATGGGCTATACACGCATTCCACATGGATTAAAGGCATTTGAGAATTTATTCATTTTTTTTTTGGAGCTTAGTTTTTTTTTCTCCGCGCTGTAAAATTGATTCCGTGCCTGTGATTACGTCTTACGGCCAGACATGCAACCTTCACTCGACATCACTACACCGAATATTTTTTTTTTGTAATTTAGAAAAAATTGAAAATTAGATGCCAAGACACTTATTGTAATACTACACGTAATTTAAAATCCATTCACGGTTACTCCCAATTTTTCTAAAGCCGATACTTTCAGGGTTTTACCTCTGCCTCAAGCAAACAAACCTTAACCACATCTAGAAAATTTAACTAAAGGGGCAAAGCACCGTATTTGTGCGCACTCAGTTTAATATAATATTTTGCATGAGAACTATTACTTACTAGGCATTACCAACGCACCTATGATCTCATCTGTTTTTATTCATATTGATCATAAATGAAGAATTATGATTTACATATAAAATATAAGTAAATGCTATATTTTTATAAAAATAAGATACCTAAATATTAATAGAAGTATATAACACTCGCGATACATGATATAGTTAGGAAACAAAAAAATGTCATTCGGGGCGTAATTTTTTAAAGGTTTGATTTTAAAAATTGTGTGAAGAGACCGTGAATAGATTATATAACAAATTCTTCGAAAGGTTAGTTAGTGTGGCGTGCGTTAAACTAACGCATAATTTTGTTATAAATATGGAACTACAAAAAAAAAGTGTTTTATAAAATAATTTATAGTAAAGAAACTATATTGTAGTTGTAGGGTTACTAAAAATCCTTCGCTACTCCAAAGAAAAAAATAATAACTTTGTTAACCAAACTGAAAAATTCTTGTAATAATACAAATTCTATCGTTCCACAAAACATTTTGTTGTTAACCTGTCACATTTGTACTTGTAAAACAGGATTTGTAGAACTACAAAATAAAAATTTATTCAGTAGTACTGACACTTGTAAAATTAACATGTATTAACTTGTATTGGTACTGAATACATTTTTAAAATGTAGTTTAGAAAAAAAAATATTTTATGTGAAATTGCAAAAAATTGTGTATTGTTTACAAAGAAGTGTTTCCACAGCGTACAAAGACTTCTTTTCACTGTGTGGTTATTCATCTAAAAGTCACATACGTTTATATATGTTGTTGTATTTCTGGTTAACAATTGCGAGACGTTTTAGTACGTTTGGACAATTTGTAGGGGAAAAATAGGCAGTTTCTTCTTGGCATACAAGATTGTTTTTTTTTTAGATTGTAACCATTCACGCAAATACGCTAGTTTGGGTACGTGTATTGTACTGAGACTCTATCATCTCGTGTAACATCTCCCCGCTCATCCGACTCGTCCTGCAGGACTTCGCACTAACACTGATCTTTCAGCACCGCAGCAGTTCCATGACACGTGTCCGCGTTGTGATGGAGAATAGATTCTGCCTGAGACGGCAGCCGATGAACAAGTAACCTCGGTTCGAGTACGTGGCAACTATGGAATATATCTCATTCCTACCTTACAGAGAAAATACATATAGGGTCTACAGTAATGCGTAGGGACCTGAAAAATCCGCGAGTTCAACGACCTGCAGGCTAGACTCTACAGTCTTATGTACAAATATGCTGACTTCAACCGCGCATTGGTTGTCTGCTGCCACAGTGGTAGGCGACAATTGGACACCGTTCTCCAGGAGTTGTCGAACACCGCGTGGACCAATGGCTAAAGTTATATAAACGCACGTGTTTTGAATCCTAGCTTGTCCCGAATTGNGTGTCGAACACCGCGTGGACCAATGGCTAAAGTTATATAAACGCACGTGTTTTGAATCCTAGCTTGTCCCGAATTGAATCCGCAAATTCTTCAGGTCTCTAGTAATGTGACGTATCGTTGATGGTTTAGTTCTGTAGTAGAGTGGCTCAATGACTGGATTAATCTTCGGCACGTTCATATGTGGGCCATTTCTAGTTTAATGGAAGAATATATGCAATAAAATGNATGTGGGCCATTTCTAGTTTAATGGAAGAATATATGCAATAAAATGACTGTTCGTGGTAGACTGAGCACTTTAGAAAGTCCTGCTTATAGGGGCAGTGATATTCCGCGAAACGATTTCGAGGCAAGATACAGTCCAAAGCACTGCAGGGTCGTCCAGCTTCTTTGAATGGCTAAAAAATGTTCTGGCCCGTGTTAACCGTTTGCGCACGAATCACGATNTTCTGGCCCGTGTTATCCATTTGCGCACGAATCACGAAGACTCAGTGTCGGAGTTACTTAGTCCCGAGTGGCTTGGTCGAAGACGGACACGGCACCAGCAGCCAGTGGAGGTATGACAACAGCTGAGGTGAGTATATAGTGTCGAAGTCTACTGTGTGCTCCGATTTTTACGCAAAAAGTCACTGGCCCTACCTGCTTAAGATCTACCATAGGCTTTTCACCTTTATCTGAGCAATTTGGGAATAAGACTTTGAAAAATATGACTGCCCTTGCCTGCATGTTCTTCAGTGAGAACGTTGACGGGCAAACACCCAGTTAAGTTGGTAACGATGGAGAGAGAGTAGTCCGCATCTTAACGTTGAACTGAAGGTGTTAGCTAAGCATGCGTGAATACAGAAATTATTTATTTTACTTTCTGTTTTATTTAAATTCACGCCAGCGTAAGATTTAGCAAATTGGTACAGTTATTACTTACCTAATAATTTTCAGTGTTTCGCTTGACTCGCGTATGAGCTAAGTGATTAGGTCAATGGCAATGTTTATTTTACGTATAGCGGAAGACTACTCAATACGCAAACAAGTAGACCTAAATACTTTCAAAAGTGCTCAGTTTACCGCGAACAGAGTTTAGCATTAATGTTGTTATAATCGTCAACCATATGCGAAATTAACATTCCCGTGTCCATGCTCTTTTTATTCATGCTTCGGTCAAGAGAAACGGTAAAATTACTGGAAAAGTAAATCTTTTAGATTATTGCTAGTTCTTAAATTAAGGTGTACTAANACTGCCCTTGCCTGCATGTTCTTCAATGAGAACGTTGACGGGCAAACACCCAGTTAAGTTGGTAACGATGGAGAGAAAGTAGTCCGCATCTTAACGTTGAACTGAAGGTGTTAGCTAAGCATGCGTGAATACAGAAATTATTTATTTTACTTTCTGTTTTATTTAAATTCACGCCAGCGTAAGATTTAGCAAATTGGTAAAGTTATTACTAACTTAATAATTTTCAGTGTTTCGCTTGACTCGCGTATGAGCTAAGTGATTAGGTCAATGGCAATGTTTATTTTACGTATAGCGGAAGACTACTCAATACGCAAACAAGTAGACCGTAATACTTTCAAAAGTGCTCAGTTTACCGCGAACAGAGTTTAGCATTAATGTTGTTATAATCGTCAACCATATGCGAAATTAACATTCCCGCGTCCGTGCTCTTTTTATTCATGCTTCGATCAAGAGAAACGGTAAAATTACTGGAAAAGTAAATCTTTTAGATTATTGCTAGTTCTTAAATTAAGGTGTACTAAAAAATAAGTTTCTGTTTTTAAAAATGTTTACCCTACACTTTTCTTTTAACGTTGAGATATGCGACTGCTGTCCCTCTACCGTTGCCAACTTTGCTCTGTCCACGCCAGGACATTGTGCCCGTTCAAATATGAGCAGGCAGCGGCAGCTATATTGTTCAATTGTTGATTTCGGCAGTGCTCAATTTACCGCGAACGGCCTGTAACTATTATATCATGGAGCGCGTTTTTTTAAATCCTGATATAGGTAAATTTGCATTCCACGTCCTACATGAACGGTAATACGATGAAACAGTTTTCGAAGGATACAGTAATGACTTTCGCTGTGGTGGTTTTGTAAAACCACTTTGCGGAGGTTTTTCGGTTTACCCACTGATAGCGATATAACTAAAAAAAAAAAAAAAAAAAAAATGTGTTGGAACTTTGCAGTCGCTGAAACTCGTTACGATAAAAACAGCCAAATGAAATAATTGCACTTAAAATGATTCAAATAACAAAACAACATAAACACGCAATAGTAAAAGTGCAACGTTTAAAAAAAAAATTTCAGGAAAAATTTCCATTAAGAATAACTAGGCAGAGTAATTAAAATGCATAAAATAAGAATTATTAAATAATAGAGTAGATGTCAGCCTCCGAGATATCGCGCAGTTTAGTTTCATGTCTCGTCTGAGAATTAAATTGTTTTTCTTTTGTACCCCTATCCTCCTTTTTCATACGGCTGAATTATCCCAAACAAAAATACGAAATGTCAGAATTGTATGGCTGTAAATAACATAATTCTCAGTCTGTATACACCAGGAACGCTCCTATGAGTGTCGCAAATATTTGTATCTAACAACGAAATATTTGTTTTGGTAGCACGAATATATCAACCCTTTAA
This sequence comes from Clitarchus hookeri, assembly GCA_002778355.1. Lineage (NCBI taxonomy): Eukaryota > Metazoa > Arthropoda > Insecta > Phasmatodea > Phasmatidae > Clitarchus > Clitarchus hookeri. Next base: position 45,420 of record NQII01004326.1, on the reverse strand, counting down.
ACTTCGACTAGCNCGCAAATATTTGTATCTAACAACGAAATATTTGTTTTGGTAGCACGAATATATCAACCCTTTAAACTTCGACTAGCTCAAGCGTTTACAAGTGAAAGTAAGTAACGAATTGTGCATGTCGACTCAATATTTCAAGACTTTGTTTGCAAATCTCAGGAAACGTGTTTCGTAGAAATCGACAATAACCTTGTTCCTGCAGAAACACATTTCCGGAGCGCACGAGACAAACACATCTATGACTTTCTTCAGAAATGTAAGGTTGCGGTAGAAAAAAAAAGCGTGTAAAGAAATTAGCATTAATTAATCATGAAAAAGATAAATATTATATACATGACGATGGCTTATAATGAAAACTTCGTCTCTCACCAAATTTACATGGTCTTCTATTGTGATGCAATTTTATTTGTTTGGAGCGCTGTAAAGTGTCAGATACGAGGTTTTCCAACAGTGTCGAGCAGTAATTTTTGCCAAAAATGTGAGACGTGAGGCTAAGCCATCAATAAAAGGTCACTGAAGTTTGAGATTCCTTATTTAAAACAAAACTTATGATAGGTAATCAGATGAAAGCTAAGAGTAAATTTTTGGAACAGTATCCTGTACGCTTATTGAGTGTTTGTGAAATTACATTTCTTCATATATTTTATGATTAAGCTACGGCAACGAAGAGCAAAAGTTTCTCTTACACCTTTCCCAAAAAGTTGTATTTATTAGTATTACACTTATCCAGCAATAATTTCCCGATCTCAGGTTGTTAGTTCTATTTCAGAATCAATACACCGATTCACCATGTCACTGCAAAACATTACGAAATGATTAAATGTAGGCTGTTCACGGTAAACTGAGCACTTTTGGAAACCCTGCTTAAGATCTACTTGTGTGCACATAGTGTATTCCTCCGCCTTGTGTAAAATTAACATTGTTATGAGCCTGATCACTTTATCCATGAGTCGGTCAAGTGAAACTGCAAAATTATTAGTAAAGTCAATTTTATAAAATTCATAATTCTTACGCATATATGTATAAAAAATACAGGAATAAAGAGAGATAATTTAAGTATACATAAATACTTACACTTTTATTTGAACGCTAAGAAATGGAGCTAAGAGTACTTTCTCTTCTTCTTTACTAACTTGCTGGGTGTATTTTAGTCAGAGCGACCAATAAACTATTGAGTAGGACCTCTTTGGTACAAACCTCAAGGGATCTAAATTATTGCAGTTTGTAATACTGAGGTCTGTATTAACCAATGTTAACAAAAATATAAACTTTCTGATCTAACATTATCACCGGTATGATTTTCTTTTACCGGTGGACTTGACGTCACTTACGTTGTAATTTCATTCCAAATTAATAAATAATTTTTTTAATTATCATGCAAACTAATGTTAAATTCTCTATCTCACTCCAATTGGAAAATAATACGTTTTTGTTTTAATGAGAACTTCGTTTAAAAGAGGATTTATTAATGAAGTTTTACTGTAGGCCGGTAAGAGCAGTGATATTTTTCAGAGGTTGGTATAAAAATACTTAACCTTGAACAGCTTATTGTAACCTTCCACTTTTTGCGAACTGCATTGGTTCAACATTATGGATGACTGTGTGAACTAGAGATGTGCCTTAATTTAGCCATGTGAAAACATCCGGGCTACAAAAAGCATTCTGACGCAGAACAGAAGCGGGTTTCTACGTTTTCTTTTTTTCGGAACTGCTGACTGCACGCTATCGTGCCTATTATCTTCGTTTTCCGATACGAAACAACGCGAACGGCAGAGGAAACATGTTTTACCCTTCGAACACACGCACGCCAGAGAGCGCACCATAATGATTGGGACGGAAGATTGCCAACAACGAGAAACACAAAAAAGAATAATAATCACCCGGTAAGAGCTGTGGAAGTCTGTGACGCACCTAACTACACTCGTGGACATTCGACGGTGGGGACCTTGGGCGGGGACGAACCTGTCTGCTCGCGAATCAATCACACTACAGGAGTAACTTAATTCCGATTGGCCAGTCAATTAAGGAAAAAAAGTCTTCCCAGAAAGACACGCAACCAATGAGAAGAATAAAACTGCTGAGAGACCCGTAGGGTATTGAATCCTAACATGGGCGAAATTGCGAAATTCGCTTTTCGCGAAATTGTGGCGTCCCTATAAATAATACTACATATTCTGCTGCAAATATGAGATCGTTTGGCGTTGTTTCAATACACTTTGGCAAGTCTTCTTCGTATTTGACTCTTTCCTGGACAATTGTAGGAATGCTACTGGCTACCTTCCATTCGCACTTTCTTACTGTTCTTATACGCTCACGTGTAGGGACACCCGAATTCCGCGAAAAGATCTCCGCGCATGCTAGATCTCAATACGCTACGGGCATATCAGCAGTTTTCTCTTGCTTATTGGCGACGTGTCTTTGTGAGAAGACATACGCCTACTTGACTGGCCAATCAGAACTAGGCCACTCCTACAGTGTGGGCAGACACCTGGGACGCGTAACACGTAAACCACCCAATCAAGAAAGTACATCTGAGCTACAGTGTTATGAAGTAAAACTGGTCGTGAAATATTTTCGCTAAAATCAGGTGTCCCTGTTCATATGGTAAAATTGCAAAAAAAAAAAATATGTANCGCAAATATTTGTATCTAACAACGAAATATTTGTTTTGGTAGCACGAATATATCAACCCTTTAAACTTCGACTAGCACAAGCGTTTACAAGTGAAAGTAAGTAACGAATTGTGCATGTCGACTCAATATTTCAAGACTTTGTTTGCAAATCTCAGGAAACGTGTTTCGTAGAAATCGACAATAACCTTGTTCCTGCAGAAACACATTTCCGGAGCGCACGAGACATACACATCTATCACTTTCTTCAGAAATGTAAGGTTGCGGTAGAAAAAAAAGCTCGTAAAGAAATTAGCATTAATTAATCATGAAAAAGATAAATAATATATACATGACGATGGCTTATAATTAAAACTCCGTCTCTCACCAAATTTACATGGTCTTCTATTGTGATGCAATTTTATTTGTTTGGAGCGCTGTAAAGTGTCAGATACGAGGTTTTCCAACAGTGTCGAGCAGTAATTTTTGCCAAAAATGTGAGACGTGAGGCTAAGCCATCAATAAAAGGTCACTGAAGTTTGAGATTCCTCATTTAAAACAAAACTTATGATAGGTAATCAGATGAAAGCAAAGAGTAAATTTTTGGAACTGTATCCTGTACGCTTATTAAGTAATTGTGAAATTACATTTGTTCATATATTTTATGATCAAGCTAAGGCAACGAAGAGCAAAATATTCTCTTGCACCTTTCCCAAAAACTTGTATTTAGTAGTATTGCATTTCTCCAGCAGTAATTTCCAGATATCAGGTAGTTAGTTCTATTTCAGAATTAATTCACCGATTCACCATGTCACAGCAAAACATTACGAAATGATTAAATGTTGGCTGTTCACGGTAAACTGAGCACTTTTGGAAACCCTGCTGAAGATCTACTTTTGTGCACATTGTGTATTCCTCCGCCTTGTGTAAAAGTAACATTGTTATGAGCCTGATCACTTTATCCATGCGTCGGTCAAGTGTAACTGTAAAGTTATTAGTAAAGCCAATTTTATAAACTTCATAATTCTTACGCATATATGTATAAAAAATACAGGAATAAAGAGAGATAATTTAAGTATACATAAATACTTACACTTTCATTTGAACGCTAAGAAATGGAGCTAAGAGTACTTTCTCTTCTTCCTTACTAACTTGCTGGGTGTAATTTAGTCAGAGTGACCAATAAACTATTGAGTAGGATCTCTTTGGTACAAACCTCAAGGGACCTTAATTATTGCAGTTTGTAATAATGAGGTCTGTATTAACAAGTGTTTACAAAAATATAAACTTTCTGATCTATCATTATCACCGGTATGATTTCCTTTTACCGGTGGACTTGACGTTACATACGTTGTAATTTTATTCCAAATTAACAAATAATTTTTTTAATTATCATGCAAATTATTGTTAAATTCTTTATCTCACTCCAATTGGAAAATAATACGTTTTTGATTTAATTAGAACTTCGTTTAAAAGAGGATTTATTAATGAAGTTTTACTGTAGGCCGGTAAGAGCAGTGATATTTTTCAGAGGTTGGTGTCAAAATACTTAACCTTGAACAGCTTATTGTAACCTTCCACTTTTTGCGAACTGCATTAGTTCAACATTATGGATGACTGTGTGAACTAGAGATGTGCCTTAATTTAGCCATGTGAAAACATCCGGGCTACAAAAAGCATTCTGACGCAGAACAGAAGCGGGTTTCTACGTTTTATTTTTTTCGGAACTGCTGACTGCACGCTATCGTGCCTATTATCTTCGTTTTCCGATACGAAACAACGCGAACGGCAGAGGAAACATGTTTTACCCTTCGAACACACGCACGCCAGAGAGCGCACCATAATGATTGGGACGGAAGATTGCCAACAACGAGAAACACAAAAAAGAATAATAATCACCCGGTAAGAGCTGTGGAAGTCTGTGACGCACCTAACTACACTCGTGGACATTCGACGGTGGGGACCTTGGGCGGGGACGAACCTGTCTGCTCGCGAATCAATCACACTACAGGAGTAACTTAATTCCGATTGGCCAGTCAAGAAAGGAAAAAAAGTCTTCCCACAAAGACACGCAACCAATGATAAGAATAAAACTGCTGAGAGACCCGTAGGGTATTGAAACCTAACATGGGCGGAAAGCTTTTCGCGAAATTGTGGCGTCCCTATAAATAATACTACATATTCTGCTGCAAATATGAGATCGTTTGGCGTTGTTTCAATACTACTTTGGCAAGTCTTCTTCGTATTTGACTCTTTCCTGGACAATTGTAGGAATGCTACTGGCTACCTACCATTCGCACTATCTCACTGTTCTTGTACACTCACGTGTAGGGACACCCGAATTTCGCGGTAAGATTCCCACGCATGCTAGACTTCAATACGCTACGGGCATGTCAGCAGTTTTCTTTTGCTTATTGGCGACGTGTCTTTGGGAGAAGACACACGCCTACTTGACTGGCCAATCAGAACTAGATCACTCCTACAGTGTGGGCGGACACCTGGGTCGCGTAACACGTAAACCACCCAATCAAGGGAGTACATCTCAGCTACAGTGTTATGAAGTACAACTGGTCATGAAATATTTTTACGAAAATCGGGTGTCCCTACTCATATGGTAAATTTAAAAAAAAAAAAAAACGATAAGAGCTTACGATTAAAGTAACCCAAAAGGAAGGATATTGGCCACGAAGCCTCATAGAGCACACTAGTTGAGTGTAGAGGTTCGGGCGCCTCCTAACGAGGCCATGATGACCTATGAGACTGAAACAAAGCTGGGAGAGGAAATGGGAGGTCCCCGAGAATAACTGAGGACGAGTGGGGCATCTTCCGGCAGGATTCCTACGTATGAAAATCCGGAAGGGGCCTCGCCTAAAATTGAGCACTGTTCGTCTTGCTGGGAGGTGTGTACTATAAGCGTTGCGCCGACCGCGGCACCACAGTGTGCAGTACTGTACCAAGTACATATCTTCCCTGTGAAATGCTTACAAACTGTGTACACATTATCCGAATGGGCTGATCCTTTGAGGACAGCAGAGATTAACTGGCACTGAAGACAAGTCCGAAGTGAGCTACCTATATTCCTCTACTACGTACAATACGGTATCAGTTGTGTTAGTCCCTGTATTTCCCCTTAGCTTCGTCCTATTGGTACTGTACTACGCATCGTATATTATTGGCTGGCTGTCAGCCAATGAAGTCACGCGTTGAGTGTGCACGAATTAATACGTCGCGACAGATGTAACATGTTTTACAATTCATCGTGTTCATTTCAGAAAAAAAAAAAAAAAAAAAA